>JASCZW010004595.1:0-51716 GCA_034211315.2 Aedes japonicus | reverse complement strand
ATTTGTACTCAGTGTATTGTTTAACGTTGAACTACGTTTCTCTTCTCTATACCGGGTGTTATTTCAAAATTTTGAATAATGAGAGCGTTACGCAAAAGTGAAAGGTTTTTGAACGCTAATAACTCTCGTCCGATTCAACAGAATAACTTTATTTAAACACCATTTGAGCAGAAAAACTTACAAAATTTTCGCATTAACATTTAAATTGAGTGCAATTAGTAAAAGGAGTTAAATTTTTCAGTGAAATGTGAGTTACTTTTGTTCTCATACAATTTTGCACTTGAACAGGTTAATAATATGGTTTTCCCTTCCCGGGTCTTTAAAAACGGGTACCAAATTGTTCAAATTGTCTTCTTTTTTTTCTTTAGGTTTTATTCTACGTTTATTACAGCAACAGCCACACCCTTCAGCTGTAAAAAAAAACTAATATTAACCTGCTTGATAAAAGTGTAATTTATTTTCCTTTATTATCGAGATTTGCAGCCCTGGGCTAGTTTATCTCTTGTCGTTGTCACTCAAATATCTTTTTGGGTATTTTCGTAACTTGTCTGGGGATGAGATTCAAACTCGTGACTTTGGCGTGAGTGGTATTGATGTTAGCCATTACGCCGGGGTCGCCACCATGTATACATTATTTATTATTATTTCTAAGTTGTTATGATATGTATAAATTAGAGTACACCATAATTACAATACACCAACACGAGAATATCGCGTATTGTTTGCAATATTTCATAGATAAGTCCCGATTTAGGCGACAGCTTACTTCAATTTAAACGTGACATCGCGTGAATTGGTAATAAATCTTCTGTATCTGATATGTGCATTGCATATCGCAGAAAATTAATTGATTTTGCTAACCGCGATCTGTTGATCTCTTCATATATTCAAAAACGTTTCATTCAATTTTCACCATTCTGCTAAAATGAAATATAAATAAGATATCCCTCACTTTTGGATCACTATGCGGATCTATTAGCTGAACCTTTGGCATTAAGCTCAACCCGGTCTTTACCCCACACGTTTGACACTTATCTCATGCAAATCATCAATTCAATTGGTGTTGTAAGGCATCACTTTATAACAGTCGGTGACCATCATCCGTGCTTTTGCCTAGGATTCTTCTGCATAGTTTTGTTTAGCTAAAGCAAACTGTCCCATTGTACCAAGTACAGTTTGAAGCATCTAAACCCCCCAATTTGGCGTTGTATCTGATATTAACTTGACGTCGCATTGCCATTTGACCGCTGCCCTTCACTGCTATTCAGAGGAAAATTGTCAAAACTCGACCTGTCCCCAAGCGGCGGCGACGTGGTGGGCGAATCCTTCTCAACGTATCCACCAGAGTCGTACCTTAAATTGAATATACATTTATTGAATCCTCTTATCCATCCTGTCGTTTCCCATGTTTGCGTTTCTTTTCATTCTTTTGCTTTTTTACTCGACATGTAGCCTTGCCTTTTCTGCTGGTCTTCCATGTAAATGGTTCTTATCAACCACCCAAGACTTACCTGTTTTTATGTCGACGCAAAAGGCGGGGAGGAGAAAAGTGGTACCTTTTCAGAATTCAACATTTTCGTACAACCCAGCCCTCCTCTTTCGAAAACCCTCAGTGTGATGCTCTCCCTCTTTCTCGTGCCCCAACTCATACACTCAAATTCAGCTCGTTGTCACGATTTTCTTCATCTTTTTCGGTGATTTCATGATGTTTCCGAAGGGGTACATGGACCCAACCTACACTGGTCCCCATCGCATTCAGTCCTCACTTGCACAGAAAAGGGACATCCGAGTGCTTTAAATTTTAATGCGGATTGGTGCTTTTTATGGATACCGACGGATGCTGGGAAGGTTCGAAATCAGGTGAAGCTGAGAGTGTATTTTTTCTGGTCGTTTTTTTACCTTAGACAGATAAGACGTTACGATACGATGTCGGTCTGAGTACGTGAACCAATGAAAAAAGAAATCCAGTGCCAACACCGGACTGGCCGGTTCCATTAGGACTGGCACAATTGTGTTAGGAAGGGTATAGGAAAAGCAAAAAATAAAAGTAAAATCCCCTGTAAAAGCTGTAAGGGTTTTCCAAATGAGCTTTTAATTGTTTGTAAAATGATAAGCGGATACGCAGGATATCGAAAAGAAAGAGAGAAAAGATTTTAAATATTCAACGCAGTTTAGGTTACTCCCAGTCGATGGCAGCTTCCTTCCTGGGGCGCTTATAAATCCTCGTAATTGAAAATTTACAGGAGCATATGCTCAAGGAAAAAGGTGAACTCTGTTGTGAGGACTAACTAACAGGCTTTTTGCCGTTGGTAGAGCATGAAAACATTAGTTAATGTAAAAGGTCATGTTTAAATCTTTAAGTGCTTTGGGGGAGGAGACCAAGTTGATGGCAGATTTTGAGAAAATACCTTCGGTAAAATTATGGAGGTAAAATCGTTTTGATTTTTGTTAAATTAAGCTGGCATAGTCACCAACTGTTGGCAAATCGTTTCAAGAAAATTAAATTTAGCTGTGGCCTCAACGTTAGTATTTAACTAGTACCTATTTTCTTTTTCCATTATTTTGATGTTATTGTGTTATTGTGTTTTCCATGTTATTGTGTTTTCGGAAAATTAAATCAGTAGACCAGGATTGCCTGGCGAAAAACCGGCTTGAACAAAAATATTGAGATTTTCTTCAAAGTTTCACATCCCTTCTTATTTGCAAACTAACAAATAAGAGAGGATGTGAAACATTGAAGAAAATCCTAATATTTTTGTTGAGGCCGTTTCATAAACCAAGTAGACTCATTTTTGAAAATCTTAATCCCCCCTCCCCCCCCCCTTATTGTACGAGGTTAAACTTGAACGTAATGAAGACCGGAGGAAATTTAAGTTATTCCTTCATGAATTTTCGAACTTTGGATCGAATGCTCTTCATCAAGTTCCGGACAAGTGTTGCATCACATTTTTTGGACGCTTGAGCCCAAATTTTGTTGAACTCCCTTCCATGTTCCCAGCTGCCTTACCAGTCTTCTTGAAGCACTTGTAAAGGAAGCAAAACTTTTTTATACATGGGTAGCATATTTTTGCTTCCTGTTATTTCGAATACAGTAGCTACTATTTTATTGCAAACTGTTCAAATATGAGCGCTAATGTCTTAAGGACATACAGGATCAAGTCCTTATCACTTCGAAATTTTCTGAGCACAAACCTAAATACTATTAGGACTTCAGGCGTGAAATTTTTCAAGGACCGCATGTACTCCACTGGAGCATCCATTGGTTAGCAATTTGAGAATTGTTTGTTTTGTTTTGTTTGTGATTTTTAGTCTTAAAATCGTGTAATGATAACTAACCTAACCTACAAATCAAATGGACAAAGGACTTCCTTCAGTTTCTCCTTTAGCAGGCATTCTGGATAATTTAAACATTTTAGCGCCCTTTATTGTAGTCTGTGCACACGTGAACTGTCAAATTTATTATCGTCATTGTTTACAATATGACTCGAATAAAAAAATCCACTTCTAAAACGTTCAGAAATACTTATTTTGTAAAGTGTGAAATTGCACATATTAATGGTGTTTCTAAGTATGAAGTTGAAACCACGGTTTAGCGCTTCGTCAAAATCACCATAAATCCTGATCCAGAAACGCTTTGATCAACCAAGAAGCACAACTCAACCTGACGTTCGACACATTTTATTGATTGCGCAATCAAAGTCGGTTAAAATCAGCACCAGACATTCTTGCCGTGATCAACAGAACCCTGGTGAAAAATATTTTCTGTGGCAACTGTAAAGCCAACGATAAACGATTAAATACTTGTTAGGTTACATAATTTGTGATTGACCCTTGTCTTTATAATTGTACACACTAAAAATCAGACTACCTGAAGATCGATCAAAAGTACCGATAATCGCTCAAAGGGCACATGCACCAAAATTGTGCGTAAACACAAATTAACTAATATTGGGTATTGAAGGAAGACAAAAGTTATAAATAACCAATTTTTATAGTTAGTTTTTGCTATCAATTGGGTATTTTTGAAGTTTTTTTTATAGAATGCTTAAAAAAAAACAATTATACAATTTATCCATTTGACAAAAGGGTGTTCCGATCAAAATTTGGTCAAACAGTTATGTGTGTGAATCGATCACAGTTTTTATTAATAAGTCAAATTCTTTTTCTATTTCAAGTTCAGTTAATACAAAAAAAGGAGAAATATTCAACTAAACATCCTTCCGGGTCTTTCGTTTAAAATCTGCCGTACGATTTTGTACAGCCTCTTTATCCACTTTATTCGCCTCAGAACGCCAGTTTACTTTGAACTGTTTCTGGCTCACAACAGTTTTTTGAGTCTTCTTAAGGTTCCGCTTGACGATGTCCCAATATTGTTCGATTGGGCGGAGCTCTGGCGTATTGGGAGGGTTCTTGTCCTTGGGCACCACTTGAACGTTGTTGGCAGCATAACACTCCATGGCCTTTTTCCGTAATGGGCAGATGCCAAATTCGGGCAAAATTGAACGAAACAATTGTAAATCCTAGAGGGTTTGAGCTGTTTAGTGGAATACCTGTAAATAGAAAATTAGAAGAATAATTAGTATTTTTCCATTTAATTCCAACTACGTTTGCTTATCTTTGACAGATACGCGTATTTCGTCTACAATGTGCAGACTTCTTCAGTGTCTCGACTTAAGTCGACTAACACTGTCAAAGATAAGCAAAGGTAGTTGGAATTAAATGGAAAATACAAATTTTTCATCTAATTTCTAGGAACAATTGTGTCGCTTCAGGAAAGGCAGTAGACGTTTTTGTCGGCACTCGCTCAGATAAATTTCCTGTTGGACGGTTCTGGTCGCCATGTAAACGTTGCTCTTCAAGTTACAGGTACAGATGGCCTGCCACATCAGATATTTCTTCGCGAACTTTGACAGTTTAATGTGGCTGAAAATATCTGCCACTTTTCCCCGTCCGGTTGTCGTATAAAATTCCTGTCCAGGAAGCTGTTAAAGAGTCTACCTTGACAAATTTTATCGTCGTGTGCCACGCAATCAAACTTCGTCAGCATCATCGTGTACACCTTTCGCGATCGGGCTTTGGCTGACGTGTTTTGTTCATCGTCGTGATTTGGAGTCATCACTTTCTTGTGAGTCAACAGTCCAGCTCCTTTTTTAGCTCTATCCACGGTTAAAGGCAGTGATAACGGAAGCGGAACGACAACGACAGCGGAATAGCCCATTCTGACTTAACCTGCTTGTCGCATAGAAAACTGATTAGATTCAAATTGATTCCAATTGGACATATCGACGTCATTTGCGACAACTGTCAAACTTGCCGTTTCCGATCCGTTTCTGTCCACATTACGTTTGGGCCTTTATTGTGAGGAAAGTGAGCTGCTAGATTTTTTTACAGCGGCTTGTTAACCAAGGTGCTCACTTCTTGTGGTATGAATTTCACGGTGTTTCGTACAGTGAGCCAAAAGTTATTCCAGATGGAAGCCGAGAGGAGAGAAAAAATTCTGCACACCCTCGTTGATAATCCGACGTGGTCCGCAATAAAAATCGCAAAAACGTTGAAAATCGCCAAATCAACCGTGTATGATGTGCTCAAAGGTTTCAGGGAGCGAAAGAGCGTGGATCGAGTGCCTCAAAGGAAGCGTCGTAGTGGAACATATGACCACAAGCTGAACCAGAAGGTGTTGAAAACCGTCAGAGCAAACACTGGACTATCAGATAATGAAATCGCACAAATATACGCTGCTGCTCGCAGTACCGTTCAAAGAATACGTTTTCGAGCAGGATATCGTTCTTATCGAGCAACCAAACAGAACGTTGAAGCAAAGTTTCTTCTCCAAAACTTGAGCTCGGAAATTGTACCAGCAGATTTTGACGAAGTACCAAGGATGCCTGCTCATCGACGATGAAACCTACGTCAAAATGGATTTCGAACAGTTTCCTGGTCAAACACGACGGCACGAGAGATGTTGCTGCAAAGTTTATGTTTGCTTTTATAGACAAATTTGCCAAAAAAAACTGATGATTTGGCAAGGGATATGCAGCTGCGGTGCAAATACCAAAGTGTTCGTAACAAATAAGACGATGGACTCGAAGCTGTACAAGGAAGAATGCCTCAAAAACCGCGTACTACCTCTCAATAAAGCTCATGAAGGTCCCGTGAAGTTTTGGCCAGATTTGGCGTGTTTCCACTACAGCCGGGAATTCATCCAGAGGTACCGCGATTATTACGTAGATTTCATCGATAAACACATAAATCCACCCAACCGCCCGCAGTTCCGACCCATCGAGAGATTTTGGGCAATAATGAAGAGGAAGCTTAAGAAAAGTGGAAAAACGCCTCGGGACGCAACTCAGATGACCAAAACGTGGAACAAATGTGCCAAAGAAGTTGACTCGGGAGGTGTGCAGCGTTTCATGGGATGAATAAAGTAGAAAGTGCAAATTTTCATTAGAAGCGAAGAGAAATAATTTGTATTGATAATTTTAGCTTGAAGAACAGTGAATTACCTATGTTTGGATGTATTTAAATTATTTGTACGTCAGTCCGTTACCGAGATGTAGATGATTTCATTTTTCCGGATTCTAAACGCTGTACTTAAGAAGAAACAACTGTTCAAAGGTATTACAGAGACACTGACCGGCACAAAAGAAAGCCAACTATGGTGTTCAGGTGATATTTTGTTACAACATGAAAAATTACCAGGTTTATTGCAATATAATAAATTGAAATAAATATAGATGATTTGGTATTGATATTTTGTTGTCAATTATATAACTGTTTTTATTATGACGTTACATTTCACATGTTTATGGCACTCTTATCAGCAATAGATACACAGACAGAAAGAAATATTTGATTTTCTGCATAGGCTAATGCACATAAAGGGAATGCTAGAGTTGGCAGAAAAAAATGAGACATCTCATATAAATTTAAGCAAAAGAACGCCTGAAACTAGTCTGTCGTATAGAAGATTGCAAACATTGTAGTATGGCGCATGAAAGATTGCAAACAATTTCGTTGTTTTCGCCTTTTGATACCTCTTATCTGTGCATGAACTATCTACGGTCCAAGGAAAAGAAAGGCGTGCTCAAAATAAATCTGCATCGTGCTCCTCCATCCGATCAAACGTGACAGAAGCGAAGTGAGCGGATGCAAGATCAGGCTAGAACAATGGGTTGGATTCACGATACAGAGGAACAAGACGCTTTTGATGCATTCCTTGCGATAAACTTCATCATTGATGGTCCCTGTGGTGCAAAATGATCCCTTTTTTTGACACATGAGCCTGTCACGCAAGATCTTTTTTTTTCCGAACTTCTCCATTCCGATCGTTCGTCTATCACCAGGTACGTTTTCAGCTTGCAATATGTTTCGTCATCCATCAGAATGCAACGATTGGAATGCTTTCTTAATATTTTATCGAGCTTTCGGCATCGCATTTTGGCTCGTTCTACCTGTTCCAAGTTCCGTTTTGGCGTTTTTTTGCTTCTTGTATGTCCTGATGTTATTTCTCTTTTTGACGCTTTGGACAAATCCAAAGAATACTTCGTGTTTCTTGGCAACCTTTTTGGTTGAGTTCGATTTTTCGGATAACAGAAGCTCAACACACTTCTTCTTCTTCCGTGGGTTCGCTTCTGGTTCTTGGTCTTAGCAGATCATCCACGGTATGCTCCTCTTTAAACTTGTTGATGATTTTGTACACACCAGTCTCCGAATTTTTTCACAATTTAAGCAATATTTCTACGAGACAGTCCCTCATAGTACTTTTGAATAATTGAAACTCTAGTGTCCTTATCAGTTCACTCCATTTTGTTAAACTCAAATTGTTTTGACTCAGAAGTCGTTTGTCAGTGTATGCAAGTACACGATGAAGCGAATTTCATCAAAGTTGGGTAAAGCTTCTGCTTTTATCGCGTTACAAAAGTGTCCTCTTTATGAAATGAACAGTCCTTATTAACAATTTCCACTCGCTTCGTATTTTAAAACGATAAATATCCGTTAAGAAATAAAACTGACACATTTGGAACTGTATCAGTAAAATTTTGTTATGATACAATTTTACCATATTTCAAGGATCACGGAAACACCAGTATTTTAAGAGTTACCAAAGTACGCATTGCTTTAACAGCGTTAATATTTTGCAACATTTGGAAAAAAAATGTCTCGATACATGAGCAACTTTAACCATTGCTTCTGATATCTTCATATATTACAATCCTGTCTGATAATTTGTGCCTAATCAGAGCTAGGAACTTTTTCTCGATGATTCAACTGACACCAAGCTTGCATAATGGAGCCCAATTTCATAAATCAATTATATTCTCAAGTTGATGTGACTTCCACTTTTCATTTTCAGGCCATAAATAGATATCCAAACTCTTAAAAATAATGAATATTACGAGTGATGTAATCCTTTTTGCACACAAATATTTCGAGACTCAATGATAAATATGACTCAATTGTATGTTCTATGTGATGTGTTTGTAATCCCTTTTTTGAAACCTACAATAATAAATACTGACACACTCAAAGTTACGTTCCGGGTGCTACATGTACAACAGCTCCTAAGGTAATCGCAAATCTAAGTCCGTGGAGCGTTAAAAAATTGCCACTTGACTGAAAAGTGGAATGTCCACGCTTTAAATTTACATGGTCCTTGTCTTTGGTTTTATAATAACATCAGACCTCTTGCCAACACATTCGGTTTCGCGCGTCTCAAGTTTCAATTTGTTTTCTTCCGTGATAGATTGATACACGATTATTTTATGTAGCATGATATGCAAAATCGATCATTGACAGACAATGTTTTGAAAATGTATGTATGTATGTATGGTAGCCACCATCCCCTCTAGCCCTTGGCTTGGATGCAGCTCCACTTAATAGCAAGATCAAATTGGGCCACCGATCTGAATTCGCACTATCGCTGTATGAAGGGCCAAAAACGGAGGGGTGGACCCGTAACCAGAGACACTTACACGAAATCCACGGGAAATTAAGAATCTCCTTCCAACGATATGATCAACAAATCGAATAACACAATTCGCAATACTCATTAAGCTTTCTACAGGATGGCTTGTTAAGAAGGGCGCGTCACTCTCCCTGAAACTGTTGGAGTAGAACTCGCAGCACCACACTCGAATCGGTAGGATAAGAAATGATACTGTTTGTTCCCTCCTAGACTCAGGCAGTCAATCAAACCATCGTCCAGTTTCAGCTTGAATGATACCCTGGTGCTCCCTCCCAACCCAGTATTTATTATATTTATATAAATATAGATGTAATGTAATAATAATATGTTATATATGAATATATAGTAGAGCAAAAATTCTATAAGGATATTTAGTTAAATTATGTAATAGTTGGAGTTCACGAGCCTATGATAACCATGTTAAACTAAATTAATTAACCTGCTGAAATAATAATATTAAGGCAGTAATAATAATACGCAGCTTCGTACCACTTTGTATCACTGATAGGTGACTGTATCTCTGGAATGTGAAGGTCATCTTGTTATTCATTGAGGTATAAATATCAATAAAGCATTCAATTGTATATAAAACCATAATATTATATTATTACGTATTTAATCATGACATATAGATATGTAACCTTCTGGAATGAAGAGCATTTATTGATTTTGATTATTATTTGATATAATGTAATAAAATAATTATACCGGCCGGATCACCAATCTGAAGCAATTAAAATTTTATTAATTATTTTATTACTTCTTTCATAATATTATATTTATGATATGATATTAATAATGATAATAACAGCTGTGTTCCTCTGAACCGCTCAAATAGTAGTTGATGATCGTGTACTGAAATGTTAAGGTCATATTACGCCATTTAATGGAAAATATAATGAAGGAACATTGAAAATGGCATAGAATATAGATAAAATAGCGAAGGGATGTTATAGTATAAAATAATAATACCAATTTTAATTGTATTCACATATCTACAGATTGTGATCCTGCTGCAATCATAGACTGGCCCGCTCATGCACTACTAACCTTTGATAAATTATCATAACCACCGAAAAAAACGAAATATATTTAAAATTATTTAAAAATACTTAGGAGTTCCTTGGATGACCTGAAATTACAAAGAATAGTATATCTATAATATGGATGTGCTGCTGCTATAGTGGAAAAAATAATTGATGTGATATAACCACAATGGAACTGACTCTTAGCTTCGGGTCCTGGAATCCCTACTGAGCCCTTGCGGCACGTCAAGCCGGCCAGTTCAGCGCAAGGGTTGACAGACAATGTTTTGAAAATTGCTCGAAAATAAATGTCTTGAAATAAGTAACATTTGAAACCATTTGAGGAACAGGAAATAAACTAAATGTTTTCAAATTAAACTTTTTCAGTGATACAGTACTGCACGGAGTTCATTTGCTTAAATTATTAATTTATCTGAACATGACGATATCTTCCAGTATCCTTAAAATATTTTTTGATGAAAACCAACAACCGGAAATGGCATAAGTTTATTTTAAATTAACTATCACAAGCATATAGAAATACAGGGACAAAACGAACTCTACTAGATAAGATTGTGTTTATTTTTACCACTGCAGCCAGTGGTCTAGAATAACTTTTTCATTGAACTTAATTGACCCATCTTGATTTTTTCTGTCGGTAACTACACAGAAAAAAATAATTAATTTCAACAAGCACGTAAAATTTTCCCCCGTTTAATTCCAAGCCAAAGAAAGCGTAAACTATGAGATTGTTTGCAATCTTTTATGCGCCATACAACAATTTTTGCAATTTTTCATAAAACAGGCTAGACTCAGGCGATAACTGGCTACAATTTACTTGAAATATTACATTATTTTCTGCGAAATCTAGCAGCCTTTTTGTGCATAAGATAACGCAGAAAATTCAATGCTTCTTTTTATCTGTGTAGATATAGATACTTGAGATTAAACTGTAGCTGTATTCGTGAAATTTCTTTTTGTGTACCTTAACTTATTTTTTCGTCACTTAACTTTACATGCTTTTTTCTAAGAGTGTACCTCTACACTCTACCAAAATGTCATGTAAATTTCTGTCCCCTGAGATCGACACATGCAAGCGTCCTTTAGCACATAAGAATGAGTTGGCAGAGATGAGAAAATAAATTCAAATAACGTAGAGCGGGGTGACTTCGACCGCCAAGTCCGATATTTATTCAATTTAAAATTATCCTTCTCCAGAGCCTGAATTTTTAAAGCTTTGAATTATATATATTCAGCATCTATTAGGGTACATAAATGCATTTTGTTTTTAGCATTTCTCTATTTCCTTCGCTATACAAAAATATTTTTAAAAAAATGGTCCTTCTGGTACTTTTTATGAAGCCCAACAACAATCATATATTCAAGCAATAAAATGATTTAAAAAAAAAATCGGCAACCACATTTTTAGATTACTTAAACATTCGTCTCTCTAAGCTTATCGAAAAATATTAATTATGTATACATAAACAAATTAATTAATAAAAAAAAAATTTTATCGAAAATTAAGAGCAAACGAATAAACGCGACAACCTTCTCGAAGTGTTACACTATCTTCCAATCTGTCAAAGGGTTTGTTTTGTTTTGTTCTGTGTTGGAGAAAAGGTGTGAAACATTTATTTATTTATTTAAATTTAAGGTCCATAAAAAAACATGACAAAGGGGGAGGGTTTTGGAAATGGTCCTTTTTTGCGTGACATAATTAGTAGCACAGGGTACTCGGTAGACATCTGCATCAAACGGTTTGCATAAAAATTTGGTGTTTTTTTTTTAT
This sequence comes from Aedes japonicus, assembly GCA_034211315.2. Lineage (NCBI taxonomy): Eukaryota > Metazoa > Arthropoda > Insecta > Diptera > Culicidae > Aedes > Aedes japonicus. The sequence continues at coordinate 39,934 of JASCZW010004595.1, read as the reverse complement.
TCATTTAAGCACTTTAAATGGATAAAATTGATTTTGATCCAAGTCACCCCATTATTGAAAATTGGCCGCGGGAATTAAACAATTTTTTCAAAGTTCATCTGACATAAATTTTTTTAAAATTTCTGTGTAGTGTTATACTTCAGACACCAGTACTGGTTTTAAAAATATAAAACAAAATTTTAAAGATAATTATCATAGAAAATTTAAGGAAATAGTTCAAAAAGTGATTGAAGTCACCCCGTTTTACGGTAAACAAATCTTTCGTCGAATTGCGTATATGTCAGTTTCATAAGACACAATTTTACACAAGACCTTTTTTATGTTCCCGACTTTTCACAAACATGAATTACGTCTCGTGTAAAATTCATAATTGCTAAGTGTGTAGCCTTGGTCACTAGTAACTAAAATCGGAGATCGATGGATGTTCTTTGAATTGAACTGAAATGTTCCGAAAAGCATCCATTAGCGTGCATAATTTCAATCGATGACTGATCGAAATATCTACATCACACCACAGAACGTGATACAATTGGTTTAACAACCAATCAGGCTAAATGCTACTCTAACTAGGTAATATGGTTTTACCGATGTATCAATAATATGTACTAATAACAATTGTTACCGGCTCCATTCACCTACGGATGAGGACGATGGTTCTGCGGGTAATTGTATCCGTCATCCGTGATCGTAAGTTTAAGCAAATTGTGCAATAGTAGCACACACGTTTTACGGTAGGGAATCACAAATCGCAATTTTAGAACCGTGTAGCTCTGAGCACACACTCAGTGCCCAACGCAACTCGCAGCATACGAAAAAGCATCAAATGTATGCAAATTGAATCAGAAAATATATAGCACACACATTGAGGATACGGCATTTCCATGTGGTGAATATACGTGCAAATTATAAGTACGCCAAGGGACTGCCGATGTTTTGAATATTGAATATAAGCTTGGGATTTTCATGTAAATTGTTAGCATGCGCCTTATACAGGATGCCCACACCCGCGATGACTTCCGCGCGATACGTCGGAACGAAAATGAATGTGATTCCGAGACCGAGTAGAGGACTCTTGGGTTTTTTGCGCATAAACCGTCTACGGCGGGAATTATTCTCGCATAAATATTAGAAATTGCTGTTCTTGCTAGCTCATGGCAAATATAAATAGAGAACGTTTGAAAACAGCAACACAGCAAACAAAATAAGTCGCATTTGGGACCTAATCCAGCATCCAGCATGAAAACGGCCGCATTTTCCAAACTTGAAGGATCCATCTTAATGCTCGGCATAAATAATGTAGCAGCATACACTATTGGTGGATGATGGTGTTGGGCTTTGAAAGGGCCCGCCGCAAAATAACTCCATAATTTGTGGGATTTACCCGTAGGTCAAGTGGAAAAAGAGTCCAACTTTAATTTCGGAATATTAACCGTCATTTTATTTGCATTTACATTTGGTTGAGGATCCTTCCGCTATGATGCCTAACCTACTGGGAAGAGTTAGAAGCATAACGATGATAAATTATAGAAGATGCTTCTGGAGAACGTCAAGAGGGGACTTCAGTAGAAAAGAGGATTAGGCTCCTATACAGTCATCATCGTCGTCATCATCATCATCGTCATCATCATAGCAGGGTGCGTTCGGGTACCGGCGAGGCAGCGAACGCTCTTGACCCATAAAAGCCGCTTCTTGGAGAGTGTTGAAGCATGGTTGACAGCCTCACTAGAACCCTTCTCAGATTGGCTTGTTTTTATTTATAAATATCATGATTCCTTGGATTTTTATTTATACCTTTGACAAACAAATAATCACTGCTGGAGATTTTGCCCGCTGCAACAGATGGCTAGTACTTCCATTTGCTGCATAATCTTCCCATTTGGCGCTATTTGTCATCTTTCATCATAAACAGACGAGTGCCATCCAGGAAGGAAAGCACTGAAAGCAATTTCACACTATTTGAACTAGAATAAATTGAAGCGTTGGCTGGAGGTTGTTAGCGTTGCTATGCGACATAAACACGCTCGTACTTGATTGAGCAACACTGACTCTTTTGTTTCGAAAAGAAACTTTTGCGGAATTTGACGGTATATGTATTCAAAAGCTGTAAATATTTTTCTTGTTTCGTCAAATCAGTCAAATTTAAATCAGTAGAATCCGGGTCTTTTGAGACGATGAAAATAAATCGTAATGCAAGGTGAAACATTGTGCTTTTGGAAAGCAGAATGAATGAAAATGTCGCGAAAAGTGTGCTATGACAAATGAAACGCTTCAGCTAACGCCCTTATGAAAACTCCATGTCGAATTCTTCGCCGAGCACAATAAGGGAAGGTCCATTAATTATGCCACGCAGTAAGGGGGATGGGAGGGTTTGGGAAAACGTGACAATCCATGCAAACAAAGTTGAAGGTCCATACAAAAACGTAACGTGAATGAAAAGTCACTTTTGGCGTGACATAATTAATGGACGCTCCTACGATCGATCGCCAGCAAGCTCTGACCACGAACGGTTGGGCTTTGATGACCTGTCACGCTTTTTCAGTATTTTTTGTGTGATGAAATTTATCCTTATTTAATTTAGAAGCTCAATATGTGTTTATGACCAGGGTCATACCTAAACATCACTTGTGTGTTGAATAGATATAAAATCCGGTGTAAATGGATTTCGAAAACGAACCGTTTGGTACACGTTTTCTGATTGTTGCTGATTATCCGAGTGAGCGCTTTCCATTTTACTGATTTATTTGCCGTTTTTTTCTCAGAGGAACGATAATTATTTGTCGAAAAATGCAATTCACAATATACGCTTGGCGTCACTTTATTCCGAGACATCTTTTGATTCGAACTGTAACGGTTATTCAGATTACCATAATAGGTTATGGTAGCAAGTTTGACGGACATTTTCTTCCGTTATGTTTGCCGGTATTATAACACAATTATTATCGGAGTAATTCATGTTTGACCCTTAACTGTATCGCCACCGTAGCCATTCTTGGCTCAACCGGCAACTCCGGACACCCGGTATCCTACAAACACCGATGTTCGGAAAACTTCTCTTGGTAAACCAGTTCCACCATGGACCAGTTCCATTACCGACATGGCATTGCTGTAGATACAGTTCCACGGTTGTAGAAGTTAAGTTCGAGATACGATGCGTTTACCTGCAATGCCATATGGAGTAAGCGTGGTCGTTTTGGATAGGCATCATTTAGGTACCGTGGAAAAAGCAGAACGCTAACCAGTTGGACCTCGCAAGGGATTTTCAGACAATTGAGAGTTGGTAAGTGCTTTCAAAAACGCGTTGCGAAACAGGTAGTTTTTAGTCCTTTGTCTCCTGAATTAAATGAACTATATTATAAGATCATGTGATCATCAGTTATCAAGGTGAATACTGATCCATCGAGCCCTACCTTACTAACATAGAAAAACCTCCTTCCTGTGACCTTTGTGAGGATGCAGAGGTAAACACGGTCCCTAATCAGCAAAGATCACACTAACTTTCCTTCTCTATTCCCAACTGATTACAAGGACGTGGCCGGTGCCGTTATTGAATATTAAAGACATTGAGTCACTGAAACGTGTACAGTGAGAATGGTCGGTTACTCCCAGCCCCATTCAGTTGATTGATTGTGCATTTTCACTGACTCTGATCAATGACGGAGTAGCAACCATTGATACGTGCAGTCAGTCAAGCTAAGCAAGCTAAGCTAATTAATGGACGCTCTCTAAGTTATAGACGCATTTTGCGCCAAATCGTATTCGAAATTGGCAGCATCCCTGATTTCATTCATACATTCTGGACATGTAGACTTTGTCACAAAAAGCCATTTTGTATACTTAGGGCATCTTCAACGGCGATCCAAATCGTGAATTGGATTTTTTTTTAATATCAGAAAAAATTGGGTGCGGTTTAAGCTTGCGTTGTATATCTCTTTGGTGACGAATGTAGCAGAACTTGATTAGGCGCTGGTACTCGTGATTAAGCCTGACGTACTTACTGAACCTCTTGAAGGCAGCTCGCTTGATAGTCTTTAGCAACCGAAGTCTGTTGGTCATCCAAGATACACGAGAAACCGCACGGATGGTCTTTTTCGGGACACACCTGTCAATGACGTAAGCCAAGACATGTGAAAAAGTTTGTGCAGCTTGATTGACATCTCCGGGATCTTGAATGTGCTCCCATTCTAACTGAGACAAAAAAAATGGTCGTATGACCTTCAGGAGCCGTATCACACAACAGTTGAAGTGCGGACGAAATCCTGAGCAACGTTGTTCGCAACTGTAACAAGCAGTGGTGGATGCTGTGGGACAAACTTTACTAATAGCGCGGATGCCATAAAGATGGAAGAAGCCGTTTTGCAACCGCTCACAAAGCAAAGATCGAGGGAGCGATCATTCTCGTTCGTCACGCCGTTGATTTGGGAGAGAGTCGCGATGGTGTAGCTGTCAAGAAGTTTAGTCGCTGCACTTGTTCACTAGCAAACCGAATTGACGCCTCCCAAAACTACTGATGCTGGGGAGCGTCGTTCGTTCACATGCTATGTCGCTCCGGGTGAACCGAAACGATACCACTAAGGAATAAATCAAGGCTGCGGTGGTTGAGAGAAGCCGACCATGGTAATGGTAGTGTAGTTGTGTCAGTAGTGGTAGTGCTGCTGATGATGCTGGGAACATCGACCATTCCCGTCAGAATCAGAACCTATGATGATGGTTAGTGTTCTTCTTCTATATTGTTTTTAACGGGACTTTAACCGTTCCGCCCGTGGTTGTTGATCGGACGGCCTCACATATTATACATTCGTACCACGGTAACTGAGACAGTGTGAACCAATCAGAGTGCGGTGCAATTATTATGTCATTTTTAACCAATAGCTATGTGCGTTTTGAAGTTTTGATGTATTTTCTTTTATGTACTTTTTAACTAGTTCAAGCTTTCAATGTTAAAATGTTTCAATTCATTCAATGAATTATAGATTTTCTACCTTTCAAATGCAATAGTCATGATGAAGCTTCTGTGAGTCATAAATGAGATATTATTGATCAAAATCTCCACTTGAAACGTAACGCGGTTGATTTCAAAATGTATAGAAAGGCACCCCTATTTAGGAATAGAAAAGAGAGACGTAGGTCTAACGTCAAAACCCGCATTCACTATGTCTATACAGACATAACGGTATTATTTTGGGGTAGAACCATCTGTGTTCATTTACAGTAGCGCCACAGTTCCCAATGTTTGACAGAATTTTGATCACTATCAAATGAGGTATTTCACACAAAAGGCCCTTCTCAAGGTTATTCCGATTTTTGAAAAATGTTATACTGAATTATGATAACAGCAAGCTCATTGTATGCGCATAGCGCCTACCTATTTCGTAAATCATGGCTTATCCTGAATTTTATCCGATTTCTGTTGACTTACCTACCAATCAGACTAAGGCCGGCGTGGCCTCTGCTGTACACAGAAGTTGTCTCCATTCTATCCGGTCCATGGCTGTCACTCGCCAGCCTCGCTGTCTGCGGAGTGTCCGCAGGTAACCTTCTACTTGATCGATCCACCTTGCTCGTTGCGCGCCTCTTCTTCTTGTACCTGTCGGTTCGTTTTCGAGCACCATTTTCACAGGGCTGTCGTCCGACATTCTTACGACATGCCCAGCCCATCGTAGTCAACCGATTTTAGCGATGTGTACGATGGGATTTTTGTTGAATAAATAACAAATATTTAAAAAAATCATGTTGCAGTATTGAAAATAACTCAAGGTCGTTCAAAATTTACTTATAAGCAATCGCAGCCCACTGGTTGCTGGCATGTGATGATTTCTCTACTACAGGCATATGCTCCAATAACTAGTTGTTTTATCAACCCAGTCGATCCTGTCTGTTTTAATATGTCCCTAACTTAAATGGATGCAAAGTATATGCGTGAACTACTCAAGTATGCAATGGAGCAGCAATCAGAGCATCCGCCGAAGTTTGCAATGCAAGAGATACTTTTTTTGAATCACCATGCAAATGATCTTCAACGATAAAACATCTAGTAATGACAGCCATTATTATTAAAACAACGAGCAGCACTCTCATCAAAAATTGAATTTATATTCCATTACAAATCCTCGACTATCTTCTGCGCCATAAGGCTGCCATAAAACTAAGTGTGTATGAGCCACCAGGTAATCGGAAACTTTGACAAGCTTCTTGAGTTGAACCCTCAGACTTGCTACATGACTATATACCATTTGTTCATAAAACAGATTGTCCGTTCTTCGGTGAATTTTTGCTTCTCCCTATACGGTAATTAGATTCATTTGGATTTATGGAAGCTTCATGGAATCTCAAAGCATCATGATTTCTCCGGCAAATAACGTTTGCTGCAGTTTGGCGACGTTGATTCCGCTAAAACGTTCTTGACTGACAGGTCTTTGATAAAGGAGTCCGCTGGCTTCGCTAATGAACAACGAACGATGAAATGTACAGCGCCGCTTTTCCTTATTCTTCATTAGATTCTGTGTTAGAAACTGTTGTGAGGACTTACACCGGATCATTATTTCATTTTGCCGGATAGTCTCAGTTCTGTAGAGGTTATGCGCTCCTTAAGGCCGGAAAGGCACACCTCTTAGTTTCTAGTGCTTTAGTGCTTTATCTTCTCGTTCTGTTATTATCATCTTTGTGTGGGTCCCATGCCATCTCACTTGCAAAGGTGGGTGCTACGGAAGGTGATTTTTATGACCTCAACGAATTTTTCTCATATTTTCGTCAGTTACATTCTATTACTCCAAAGCTGTCGAAGGAATGTTGATTCAGGGATTGGTTGTAATTCGAGACTTCATTCGCGTTACCAGGACGCAGATCACGTAATTTGGTCTTGTGCTGATCAACGTGGAGTCAGCTGAGAGCTTTAAAATCCCCTTCAGGCTCGAGGTAGGCAACCCAAAGTACCGATTCGAGCCATGGTAGGTGTGCGCGGGATGGAATTCATGAATCTTTTTAGTTTGAAACATAACTGTTTAGGTTAAATTTTTGAGGACTCTGTGATGTTTTTTTACAAGGTTCGGGAAATCCTTAACACAGAGGCCTGCACTGTGTTAGAGTCTGGTCAGGGTCGAACCTTTGAGAAAAGGCCGACTTTTTCCCATTAAAACCCGTTTCCATGTTACACAATCGGACCCCCCCTCTCACCCTGCTGCCCTATGGTATTACGTCGTGGAGGGTCACGACACATTTTATAGACAAAGGTTACTGGACTGGTAGTGGATGGCAAGCATCTCTGGATTGGACAGTGGATCGTAAGCATCTCGCTCCGCAATTGTCCAAATCGTGGGCAGTCAAAGACCACGTACTCCAGTGTCTGTTGGACATCTGCTCACTCCGGACATAAGGGTGACGCTGCGTGTCCGAATCGATGCATACATTGCCTAAAGCAACCAAGACCAGGCACAAAACTGCGTAAGGTAGAAATTTACCTCTCCGTGCTTCCTTTTCATCCAGATCGACAAATCCAGTATGAGCGGGTATGTCAATCGACCGTGCACTCTCGTGTACCATTCTCGTTGTCATTTAGTCATCGACTCCGCTCTCACCAGCTTTCAAACTTCTCTGATATTTATCCGCTAAGATTCGTGGTCCTCCGCGAGAGTGATGCCAATCGGGATCATTCCGGCGATGACGCATACTGCCACCGATGAAATAGTTTGGTACGCACTCGTGACTTGCATGGCCGACAACCTGAACGTACTGTTCATCTTCGCCCGGTTGCGATTGGTTTCCAGCGCTGTGACCCAGGCTGGACCTACGAATCTTAGTATCAATGATGATACACTATCCAGTAGACACCGCTTACTACTTCTAGGTCTTTAGCTATTCGGCATGATTCTGGCTATCACATTGAGGGCCTTCGCCGTCTTTCCACAGGTATAATCTACGTGGTTGTTGAAATTTAACCGGTCGTAGATCATCACAAGTCATGGAAAGCTCTCTGCTGACGATTTCTGCTCGCGGAACCGCTTTGCAGTTGCTGACCATTAGCACCTCCATTTTGTGGTTGGTTATCTGCAGCTTCGCCCCCTGCATCCAGTTTCCAATTATGCCGGTTGTTTCGGTCGCCAGCATTTCCACTTCTTCCAGTGTTTTGCCTTTCACTGATAGTGCCTTTATCCTCACGCCGTCCTCGTCAATAACGATCTACTATCAGAACGTCCGTGGATAACCAACACTTTTCTGCTTTCTCTGATGGCTAGCGATTTTGATATTGTCGTTCTAACGGAAACATGGCCTCACACCGAAATCGATTCCGCTGAGTTGGCGTGTAATTATGTAATTCATCGATGCGACCGCAATGCTTCCACCAGCAGTCTGAGAAGAGTTGGTGGTGTGCTAATTGCAGATAAATCGGAGCTTGACTGCAAAGCTGTGAATCTGGTGGATAGTGATAGCCTGGAGCAAACTACCGTTAGTATTGTTCTGCCGCAATTTTCTCTTTATTTCTGCTGCATTTACATTCGGCCAAACAGTAACCCGGATAATTACACGGGCATGTGGAATCAGTTAACCAAATTCAACGTCCTGGCGATTACCATGATGTTATCGTCTGCTTTGGAGACTACAATCTGCCGAATTTAATCTGGCAGTTTGATGAACAGTTTCTGGGATACTTGCCAATTAACGCGTCAACTGAACAGGAACTTGCCTTAGTCGAGTCTTTGTTATCAGCTGAGGTAAACGATCTTCGGAACGCGAACGGTAAGCTACTTGACTTGATGTTCGTGAGTGATTCATGTATCTCTTCGAGCTGCCATCAGCTCTATTAAAAATTGACGCTCATCATAAGCCGGTTATTATAACTGTGGACGCTCGTTCCCGTGAGGAAGAATACCAAGCAGACATCACGATACGACACTATGATTTCACCCGCTGTGATTATGAGGCCGTAAATGCGAGAATGGCTTCCAAGGACTGCTTTCTACGGCACTATAGATCGAATCATCCGTGAAACTGTTCCCGTTAGAACTTACCGGTCTACAAGGCAGTTTAACCAATCTTGGTCGACACCACAACTCCGTAACCTTCGTAATCGCTTACAAAAGCTCAGGACACGTTTCTTTTGCAACAAAAATACCTCGAACACGAGAGCTCTGAAGTTTGCTGAAGAAGAGTATCGCCGACTGCAGGATGATCGTTTCCGTGAGTAAATTGATCGTATCCAAATGAATTCCCGACAAGACCCTTCATCTTTCTGGGCCTATATCAACAAACGACAGAGCTCGACCAGGGTTCCCGTTGAGGTTACGTACCTGATCACAATCCACCTGTCTTCGCCAAAAAGTGTGCTCAGTCGCTGTCTTGTCCCATCGCTACGATCTTCAATCTATCCTTGACCGAAGGAGTGTTTCCTGACGCTTGGAAGCTGGTATCAATCACTCCTTTCCACAAGGCTGGAAATACTCACAGCGTTGTGAACTACCGCCCGATATCAAACCTTAATTGCCTTGTTACGTACCAATCTCGTAGTTCTTGCTCACCGGTCTCTACCGCAAATCTTTTTGCAGAGTTTTTCCGTTCCGTACACGACAACAACTAACCTCCGCTGGCGCAGCATTACTTGGAAGGGCCTCCCGTTATATAATCTTCATCTCCCCGTCATCACTTTCAATAATGACGATATTCGCGATGCTCTCAGCGCAGTCGATACATCGAAAGGCCCCGGCCCTGATCACATTCCACCTGTCTTCGCCAAACAGTGTGCTCAGTCGCTGTCTTGTCCCATCGCTACGATCTTCAATCTATCCTTGACCGAAGGAGTGTTTCCTGACGCTTGGAAGCTGGTATCAATCACTCCTTTCCACAAGGCTGGAAATACTCAAAGCGTTGTGAACTACCGCCCGATATCAAACCTTAATTGCCTTGCGAAAGTTTTCGAGTAGCTGTTACATGACGCCATGTACCCTGTTGTGCAGTCAGTGATATCTGAGCATCAACATGGTTTCGTCAAAAAGCGGTCAACGACATTGAACCTCATGGCTTACACCGGTACTGTGATCAACGAACTCGAGAAGCGATGCCAGTTCGACGCCATTTTCATTGACTTTTTAAAAGCGTTCGACAAGGTACGTCATCAACTGGCCATTGAAAAACGAAACCGCCTTGGATTGCCCACTTGGATTATTCAGAGGCTTCAGTCGTATTTGTTGTGGAGGTAGGCCACCAATTTTCGAGGTCTGGTGATTGTGGTGGCCATTTTAACAGATAATTGGGATTTACTTTGAATAATGCAGTTGGATTCCGAGCGGGGTGCTTTAGGCAATTGTCCTGTTAAACAATGAAGTTTTCTTTTTTGAGCAGCGATTCCTCAAAGTTTCCATTGATAATATAAATGATTCGATCTGCAGCCTGCACAATATTTCTTACGCCGGACCACGGGAAGCACTCCAAACCACAATATATCTTCCACCATTCTTCACAGTCTTCTGTACGTTCTGCTTCAACAAGCGTTCTCCCGAATTTCTCTCAATACTTTCTTTTCACCGCTTTGGTTTAAGCAGATATTGCTGTCCACTCCTAGGGTCTCGTGTTGATTGGAAAATATTTCCATTTCAATAATGATTAATTACGTACTCCACGCTATAAAAATATAATTGGTAGAATGTACCTATTTAATGATATTGGTAATCATATTTGATTTATTTCAAATAGCACACGAATGGTTCATGTACCCTACCTAGAAGTTAGAAGCAGTGTGATGATGTTTTATTTATTATATTCCGTGCAAATCACTCAGCAAACATATCACCTTTCGGAAAGTTACCATTGGTACACGTTCAGTGCCTCTCATCAGTTCATTTCTGTAGAAATTGTAATGTGAGTGGCATTCGTATCAACTTCTCTAACTGAGCCGAGTGTCGTGAAACATGATGGAGCTCCGTCTGTCGACAAGAATTTTCGGGATTTTCGTTGGAAAATAAATAGAGTAGGAAGATGAAAGACACGCCAAAACGGACTGACACCATCGTCTGGCAAGACTCACGCGTGACTCCCGGCGTCTGAATGCCGTTGCTTTGGCAAGATAAATTGAATTTAATAAAAAGAAAAGCAAGAACAGGTGACTCCAAAAGCTCCAAAAGCAAGGAAAACAAACCTTAAGGTGACTTTACATTGAGGCAATGCAAGGCATGCAACCAAATAAATATTGCCTGACAACAAGTCCCCTAGAGATGTTGCCTCCGGCTGTTGACTTGAATTGCTTGGAAGAGTCCACCTTTAGATGCTCAACTAGAAAAAGAAGAAGGTGAGAAATAAAATCCCGGCTTGCTGTCGAGACGTTATCTCTGACAGAAAAGTGATGTGAAGGTATACATGCAGGAGTAAAAATGGAATTTCGCTCAACACTGACTATCCGTGTTCAACAAGAAAAGACATTTTGCGATTGAAAAGAAAGGAACAAGAAAAATTGATTGAAACTTTTTTCATTATCTCGAAATTGTGTAATAAAAAGATTGTTTTGCCAACTTTTCTGCAGTTTTAGCTTCTCCACTGTCACTGATGATGACACTATTTCTGGCAGTGTCGCCCGTTCACTTCCAGACTGATTGTTTTCAATACTTCTTGTGGTAGCGACACCGATCTATGGTCTCATGTACCAGAGCTACTTCCTCCTGCATTCACGTATTTTACTGCGCTTCCAGTTTAACATTCTTCGATAGCCCACAAAGCGGGATAAAAAGTTAAATTGCGTCGATACGTCATGTGTCGATCCGAAACTTGCTCTATAAATTGAGCTCGATTGTGAAATCGTTTAACGCATCAGTGAGCATTAGAGCATGGAACGGAAACTGTGGCTAGAAGTTTATCCCAGCTTTGCCAGTGATTGATTACCTTCGAACCACTTGTTCCTGTAGGTCAGTGGAACGTCCCTTCGTTAAATGGGTTTACACACTCTGACTTTTGGGCTGTCTTCTGTTTGTGATGTTTCGTGGAAATTGATCGATAAGTGGTTTTATTTCTAGACAAATTTCTATCACGAAGAAGAACCAAATAAAATTACGAGTGTTGAGAATGTACATAGTGTGGAATCTGGCCTCCAGTTGAGTATGATTGACATTTGATGCTATAGGTAGATATTTTCAAAGCAATACGTGCATGTGTTGACGTGGGGCTACACACTTTATATTAATGAACTATCGCTTTTCATTATTGATTTCATCAATATTGGAATTTTGAAAATTGCTGTTCAAAATTAATAATGACCATAATGAGCATCCAGGATCAAATTGGTGACAAGCATCGTCAGTTTATAGGTAACTCTGTTCATTCAATTTGAATCATTACTGTGGAAATATTTTGAAACAAACATTTCCGAAACAGCTGAATCAAACGAACGTGCTCTTCTCACATGAAACCTTAATAAATTGTGACGTTACCCATCATATAAGCGGTCTGGTATTTTTCCAAAAGCGCGTTCTCTCATTAATAAAATAGGTTTCACGTGAATCCTCATTCATTCGTTATGTTTCGTACCAATGGAGATTATCGGATTACGGCCATTCATAAGGAGTCAATCTACTGACATAAATCGTCATATCGGATAACCAGAAGTTGAACTGAAATGGGGTTCTAGCTTCACGGTGTAAATTCCGCTAACAAGATAACGTCACTATCCCGTGTTCCTACAGCTAGTAATAAATTATGCAGTAGACGCTTTGATTTCTCAGATTCGACTCACACATGTTTAAAATGTTACATGTACGGATAAACAGTACTCGTAAGTAAACAACAAATAAATATTCGCGAGAATTTCTGTGAGATTGGAACAACTTTTGGGTTTATCATATGGATCAGAACCAATAATGACAAAAATCAGAGGCAATAATTATATTGGAAAATGAAATGTAGGAAGCCAGTATTCGATTAAATTCTTCTGTAACTTTTGAACCGTATGAGTAAAATACCAGAAAATTTGAGCAAAGCTTACTCATAGTGTATTGTTTACAGGGTGTCTCACAACAAGTGTCACTATAACAAAATGGGATTGCAGCAAAACAAATCAACCAAATCATAGCATATATTTTTCAATTGAAAGATACATGTTATAGAAATAAACCATATTAATTCAATTCGAATTTCTCGCCCTTTTCCTTGATAACATTGTCCAAACGCTTTCTAAGCCCATCGCAGTTGGAACGTACGATTTCCTAAGAAATATGGTCCCAAATATCAACCAAATGTTTTTTGAACCGACCAAAAGTTAGTAGGGCCTATATGTTGAAGGATGTAGCCCCAAAGAAAGTAAACAAGTGGGTAGAGATCTGGTGAAGATGCATACAGAGTTGAAACATGAGGAAGCAGATGGTTCTTCAACACCTGTTCGTTACGTTTACGTTAGGTTCTATCAAATGAAGACGAAGTTTTTCTATTCGTGAAACGGCGCTCCATACCATGATATAGATGAGATCAGCCAACCCATTCCAATGGTAGAACTCTCTCTCCCACTCCTTTTGTGTGGCAATACCGTTCAGTGGCTGACCGGATCAAGTTCAACTTGCTTAAAAACCTCCCAGACGTCGCAAAGAGGCGCATGTTGAGCTTGTTTAATCAGTTTCTGGAACTCAATATTGTACCGGATGATTGGAAACGGGTGAGAGTTATTGCCATTTAAAAACTGGTAAGCCTGCGTCCGATCACAACTTTTATCGACCCATCGCGATGTTATCTGGTATTCGACATTTGTTGGAAAAAATGATCCTCTTCCGTCTGGACAAATGGGTTGAGAGCTTTCAGATACTCAATATGGTTTCCGTAGGGCTAAGGGAACGAAGGACTGTCTCGCGTTGCTTTCCACAGATATTCAGTTAGCTTTTGCTAAAAAAGAGCAAATGGCTTCTGTATTCTTGGATATCAATGTAGACTTTTGATTCAGTATCTGTTGAAGTTCTTTCAGATAAACTCCACGCTTGTGGCTTTTCACCATTAATGAATAATTTTTTGTCCAACTTGCTGTCAGAGAAACATATGAGCTTTTCTCATGGAACCTCTACAGCTACACGATTTAGCTACATGGGTCATGTTTAAGCCCCCCTTTTGTATAATGTGTATGTCAAAGACATTGACGGTTGTCTAATTGACAACTGTACGTTGAGACAACTTGCAGATGATGGCGTAGTGTCTGTCACGGGACCCAATGGGGTCGATCTGCAAGGACCCTTACAGGTTACCTTAGACATTTTGTCTACGTGAGCTCTCGAGCTAGGTATCGAATTCTCGACGGAGAAAACTGAGTTGGTAGTTTTCTCATGCACAACCGTAGCTTCAAGTTTGAGGTAAACCGATAACTCATTCTATGTCATTTAAATATCTTGGGGTCTGGTTCGATTCTAAGTGCACCTAGAGATCCCACATTGAGTATCCGAAGCGAAAATGCCAGCAAAGGGTCAATTTTCTTTGCACAATTACCGGGAACTTGGTGGGGAGCGCATCCGCAAGATCTTCTAACGTTGTACCGGACAACGGATTTGTCGATTATAGAATATGGTAGTTTTTGTTTTTAGCCAGCGGCTCGGTCGCACTTCATTAAACTGGAACGTATTCAGTATCGGTGTCTTCGTATCGCGTTAGGTTGCATGCACTCGACTCATAAAATGAGTCTTGAAGTGCTGGCTGGCATGTTGCCACTCTCGGATCGGTTTACAGAATTATCTCTCCGGCTCCTCACCAGGTGTGAAGTTATGAACCCTCAGGTGGTCGAAAACTTTGAGAAGCTCCTTGAGTTGAATCCTCCAACTCGTTTCATGACTTTGTACCATTTGTACATAACACAGGATCGTGTTTGCTTCTTCGACTTCGGCAGTTCGGTTCATTTTGATTTATCCATGAAGCAGGAGCTTTCGTCCTATGCTTGCTCCTGTAATATTTGCTGCAAAGTTTGGGCAAGTTGATTCCACTTAATCGTTCTTCACTGCCGGTCATTGACAGAGGAGTCAGCAGGTTTTGGCATATTTAATGAAATTTATAGCGCCAATCGTAAGCTTCAAGCTCTGTTACCACGCGATATCATTATTGTTAATCATTAATCATTAATGAACGGATAAGGAATGTATTTTCTCATTTTTACATATCTGTTACCTCAACCATGAAAGCAGCATAGACAGGACGCAAAAATGTTTGATAACCGTCATAAAGCAATAAAAAGGTAAATCGTTCCGATGCCTATCCGTCGTAGCAGATAAGCAAATCACGTGATCTGAAGCCTGCATGCGTAGAGTAGGAGCAAGGAAATAGTAATAGAAGAAAATAGCATATGCAGGCAGCATCACGAGGATAAGGGAAAGGAGAAATGTGAATCATTTCTTTACAGGTATTTTTTTGTAAATAATTTCGGCTATATAAGCCCATAGTTGTAAGAAATAAAGTTAGTGTGTTCCAAGCAGTCGTACTCATCTTATTTGTGAAAGAAAACGTTCTTGAAGTTTTCACTAGCAATTTCAAATTTTCCCTTCAGAACAACTAGTCCTTCGCCTGAGATAGGAATCTAGCTTTGGAGTAGAAAATCGAAAAATTGCATTTGGTAACTAGACCACAGAAGTGGACAAAGATTTATACATTGAGGCTAAGTACAATTGTATTTCATATCTGACAGAAAATCAGCCCTTCGCTTGAGAGAGGTGTCTGACCTGAAGGATAGGGCCGAAATACACAGTATATTGCCGAGATTTATTCTCTTCGTCTTCTGATTAGTTGAACTTTTACGAATTGCCGTTGCTACGACTGGAACAAGTACAAACCGAAACCTTCGCGCGGTAACTTGCTCCGAGTCGAAAACAACAAGCTCCTTGTTCCGTATATGTCGCTGAATTAGCGGCAATACACTTTACGCTAGAAATTGTTGCCTCACTAACACCGGATGAGTATTTCATGTTCACGGATAGTCTCAGTTCTATAGAGGCTATTCGCTCCTTGTGGCCGGTAAAGCACTCCTCGTATTTTCTCATGAAATTACAGGTGCTTCTAAGTGTTATTTTATCATCACCTTTGTATGGATCCCATGTCATTGTTCAATTCTGGGCAATGGGAGCCAGATCGGAGCTTTATGAGTTTCTTCGGGCTCGAGGTAGACAACCCAATGTGCCAATTTGAGATATTTAGGCTTTCCGTGACCTGGAGTTTATGAAACTCATTTATGTGTTTTTGACTAACATTAGCCTTAGATTGTAGTTAGTTTAACCTGTATGTTTACTTTAAGTTTTTTTTATCTGTGTTTGTGTGTTTTTTTTCTTTCTCAAAAATTTTCAGGTCAAAAGAAACCAAAAGTAAACCACACTTCACATTCCAGCCCACCTTCCCATCCTTTCATTTGTTATTCCTATTAACCTCGAGACGACCGCGAGCATAGGCCAGGATTTCAAATAGGGGGGGGCAAGCTTTTTAAGAGAGAGAGAGAGAGAGAGAGAGAGAGAGAGAGAGAGAGAGAGAGAGAGAGAGAGAGAGAGAGAGAGAGAGAGAGAGAGAGAGAGAGAGAGAATTACATCGTCTTCAACCAGTTGTGGCACACACTGAACACTTCACATGGACAACCCAACGCCTCGTTGACCATTAGAGCAGGGACATTTTCAAGTTCCACCCACTGGAATTCAAGCCTTCACCTGAACTACGGTTGGATTATGGGCCCCTATTACGGATGTCACTTCACGGTGAAAACGGGCGAAGTGACACTCGTAATAGGGATGGTGCAAGTGATTCCCATTTGATTTGCACGCGATTTTTTTCACCGTGATTCGCAAGTTATCACCGTGATTCGTTTTCACCGTGAAGTGACACCCGTAATAAGGACCATGTTCTCTGCTCTAACCCAAAGTACTTTATAATACCCATAAAATTTTGGAAACGAGATTCAATAATTCTAGGCTTGTTATGGAATTAAAAAATAAACAGAAAGGATCTTAAAAACCTTAGGTTTTCCACATGTTTCAAAACCGAACCGCAATAAATAATTACCATGCTAAAATCTAGCGGGTACTGTCATGTGTCGAAATATTCGCTTTACAGTGGTGTTGGATTTTTGTATAATGAGTTTGTTAACAGTTCGTACTGAAAATGTACTCTTCCTCCACAACTGTCTCACCCACACTGAAAATTAAATTTTTCTTTTATTAAGAAATCAAAGGTAGGACTAACACATCTATTTGATGATTTCTGCAACGAAAATTGTACTTTTCAAAAAGTTACCTTCGTATTCAATGCCACACGCGGAACTGTCAAAAGCACGAAGCTTTTGTTGACACTGAAAGAACATTCGTTCGTTGTACGAAAACAACACAAAGTGCTACGAATATGTTTTGACCAATAAAAAAGAAACGTCTCTCTGGTGAATGCAGAATTGACTGACAGATCATTTATATCGACTCAGTAGGATAGGGAACGGCTTAAGCACCCCAAGACCCTATTCCAAGCACGGCCTACATCGCTCATTTTTTGCAGTATGGTGCTTCACTACATGGAGCACCATACTGCAAAAAATGAGCGTTGTAGGTTAACGTTTACCCCGTTCTTGGAATAGGGTCTTGGGGTGCTTAAGCCGTTCCATAACCTATATAATTGAAAAAACAAAGCGCAAACAGCGAGAAGTTGTTCAGCATATTTAGTAATGTTTCTGACATGAGATTCGGACTTATATGGCAAGATCTCACTAGGTCATAGTGACTCGTTACAAGTTACTTGATTACTAAGTATGAACTTATAACCATAGACTAACTCTAAGACCAGTAGGTCCCATACAAAAACGATTTTTTTCTTGGCTCAGTCAGTACTAGAACATCGTCCCAAGCTCGGTCCCAAGCTCAATAATGCACCCCTTATAATGAACTCACATGAACACACTCTCAAATACTCTGTCAAAATAACACAGCAAATCAAAACAAAGGCGCAAATATGTATAACAAGGTGCTGGCTTCAAGGTGTAATTCGGACCAAGGGGTTCTACAACAGTGAACCAATTTCAAATCGCTAGTTACATATTGATTGTTGTTATAACTCTCAATAGCGCTTTAATTTTTAATTTGAGATAAATCAATTATTCCAGTATGCTAGCCAACACTGTTCTATTTGTACTAAAGAATCCCTCAAAAGTTTTATAATGGCACCGTAATAAATGAAAGAGAGCGAGAGAGGAGAGAATCTCTAATTGTTAGATTCGCCCTCTTGAAAAAATATCCTAGAATTATTAGCTTACTGAGGGGATAGCCAAGGAAATGGATGAAATGTAAAAATGCTATAATCCATTTCAGCAAACATAAACCTTTTCTCATTTATGTGAAGCAATATTTTTTTCTTAGATATGTAAAATGCACCATATGGTTTCTACACAACGTCACGTAATGTATCACGTGACGTAAATACTCTTGAAATCTAAATATCTTTGAATGTTTGAGCAACGACATACAGTTCTTTCATAAGACTAGTTGAGATACCGATGCTTACTGCTATCTGATATGTTTCGAAGAAGGTGGAGGCACGAATGACACTTCTTTAATTAACGTAAATGGTTAATTTGATTAAACTAGCGGATTACAATTGTGCTTCCATACTGCACGAAGGTCGGATAGAAAAGATCCCGAACGGAAGTGTTCTTTTTCCATTGAACCTAAGTGCTATAAAGCTATAAAATAATACAATACATATCAGTCTGATGCCAACTATGAATATTACAATCTCTCCCGGCTTTGAACGTTTTCTCGGTACGAATGAAATATATAACGAGATAGCAATACTTATTCTCTAATACAATTCTGCGTGATCTTTTAGGTAGATTCATCTTAGTTAGAGATACATCGAAGAAAATAACCGCTCATTTTGGGTACTTCATCCTTGGCTAACCCTTCAACCGATTAGAGCGCCGCACCTTGGGAGATTTTGACTCGCTCCGACGACGTTTCTTCTTCTTTTTGCCCCGGCTTTCTTTTGCAAGCAATCTTTGGCTGGTTGAGGCTGATTCTGACCAGAACGTCTAGATGGCGCAGCGGCTTGGTTGTTGTCTTCGCTGTCTTGATCGACACGATTTGAAACTGTTGAACAACCGGCATAGAAGGATGCAATTTGTCTGCCAAGTCTGTATATCGGATTTGATTTACGTGAACCATTCTAACGTTTCCTTCAACACTTATTAAGAACGTTAACGGACTAAGCTTCTGTAAGATAATCGCGGGAATCCAACGGATTCCTTAAAATGATTCCGGTGTAGAACTTTATCACCGACGGTGAAGGACTTCTTTTTTTCCGTAGGAATCTGTTCAATTTGATCTTTTACTCGAACAACGGGTTTGGGATGTACAGATTCTACTTCGATTTTACGCGGATTAATCATATTCGTCAACGTGCGCGGCGTGTAAGAGAATATCATCGACTCGTAACGGTTGATGGAGTGTTACGGTAGTTTATAAGAAAATGATTAATCTTTCGCGATATCGATAGCGACTGTTGGTTTTCATTGAGTAAATACTTTTTTAACACGTCTTTCACCGTCCTTACACCCCTCTCGGCCAACCCGTTCGACTTGGGGTGGTAAGGTGGAGATGTTGAAACCTTGACACTATTTGCCTCAAGAAATCTTACGAAAAGTTCCGAGTTAAAGGGAGGACCACAACCTCTTCTGCTAATCCAAAGTAGGCAAAAAACGATTCTATCTGCTCTTTTATCTGCAGACTGTTTAACCCTTTCATTACGTGGACATCTATGAATTTGGAAAAACTGTACTATAAAATATATCCATGTGAATTCTTTGGAAGAGACGTTCACATGTTGGCCATTTAGTCTCAACTAGGGTAGAAGTACTATATTTCGCCACCCCAATCGAATATTTGCCGATATTTGATTATAACATAAAGGATTTCGTGAAAACTTCGAAAAAAATCAATACATTATACAACGCAAACCTTTTTTATGCGTATTCCTTTGAGTTTCAATATTAAATTGTAACGATTCGATAAAAATCATGTGTATTTTAGAGTGCGTATTTGTTTTAATTATCGCCACCTGTTTTTAATTTTCGGCACTCCTGGGAGTCAATTTTCGCCACCCCAAATCAATTTATTTAAAGAATAGCAAACAAGCATTAAACTTGTACAAAAAAGAGAATAAATAATAAAATAATGGCCCAGAATCGATTTCAACGTTTATTTATAAAAATTCATGAGAACATATGAATGAAAATATATCAAATGCGGGATAATAAACATGAGCTCACCTCGATGCTATCTAAGCCTTCTTCTTGCGAGCTTTATCCTTCATATCTTGCTTCAACTTCTTCTCTTGTTTCTTGTTCTTTTTCGCTTCTGCTTCTACCTTCCGTTGCATTCGGATAACCTTACGATTCTCTTTTTCTTCCTCGGCGCGCCTTTTGTTTTCTTCCTTCTGCTCAAATTCCTGTATGAATTCATCCGAAGCCAGCACGTGATCGCGTTTGGATTTGTATTCTCGTTTAGCTGTCCGTTTTGGCGTTGGTGGTGTATTCAGGAAATCCTTCAATGAGGTTCTGGAAGGGCCAGGATTCGCAGCATAAGCAACCATCTTCGACGGTTCTTTCGGGGTGGATTCGAACCCATCAGCTACTCCATTCCCATCTGGCGTTCCATTGTCAATATCACACACCGGATCATTTTCGGGTACGTTATCCTCCATGATTTTGAAAACATCTGGGTAGTTTTGTTCCAACGTTGAAAATATTTTGAACTACGCTGCATCTTCCTCATTATCCAAACAAACGAACTGTGACTTGAACTTTTTCACTCTTGTCTCACCAATAGCTGCCAATTTATGAGTTGTGCAGAGGTTTTGGCGGATTCCCGAGTCGTTTCAACATCACCAAGCACCCAAGCAGTAATATCAACATGTATGAGTACGATTGAAGAGAAGCAACAATTGGTTGATCTTCACGAAATTCATTTCGTGAATTGATAAAAAAAAAAGGTTTAATGATAGCATATGATAACCATTAAGAATGTTTCATACAATTTACGAGATATTTGTTCTATGTACAAAATCCATGTTTAAGAAACGAATTAAAGCTTACGTACGGAAATAAATTTTCAGTGCATATGACAAAGCAACATCGCAAAAGCACAGTGTTTTACTCTCCGTGCTCACAACTTTTCAATATAACAATCTTTTTATGGTTGTTCAAAAAATAAGTTCATTTGTTTCTTTCAATCACATGCTGGAAATGACTATACTTACTTTTAAACATTTTGAATGTCCATTTATGGTACTACTAGATAACATTGAATCAAAGAACTGTTTTAAACTTCCAAGAATTATAAAACAATGCACACAATGTGCTCTAAACTCACCAGCAAAGCAACTTTTTCCAAAATCAAATTTTTCATGCGAGTGTTCTCGACTTTTTGTGGTATGTATTTGATTGATGAACTTCGTGCCAATGAAATTCGCATAAATTGTTCTTAACAAGCTTTTCTTGATACAGTTGTAAAAACTGAAAGTTTACGAAAAAAGAGGTTGCTTCGAGCATCGGCTGTGAATGGTTTTGTCGATGCTTTATTAAGCCCTATTTTGCTATCAGGCATGGCACGTTTCGTATTATTTCGATTATGCGAGTGATCGAGTGTACAAAGAAAAAAAAAACAACAAAAATGTGTCCTGCATGAGGGTGGACCAATTAATTCTGATCCATAATATTGGTTTGCCATGCTCGCCGTACCACCATATCCTGGAGCAAGTAAATCACTTTTCCCTTTTGTGAGTGGCTCCAACCGTATGTACACCCAAAATAAAATAGCAAGATTGTAATGCAATTTCGCATGATTTGGTTTCATTTCTCGTAATAGATCGCAACTTGGAGAAAAAATGCAACATTGGTCGTGGGTAAAAAAGCAACACATCAATTCGATTAGAAAAATTCAATGTGTGCGTGAGGTTGTACGTACAGTCGATTAGCAGTAGTAAATTCAATGGCTCACAAAGAAAAAGGTTACGATCCGTTACTGAGAGTCGAACCGCGACCGTCAGCATGATGGCTCTTCATTGTAACCATCAAGTCACCACAACAAATTGAGGTGAACGGAATAAAAGCCCTACAGTCGCTTCGGTTGTCGAGGCACTCAACGTTACAACAATGAAGCAAATTTTGGTCGCATACACTTACATGGCTTCGTTTATTTCATAATACGCATGGTGACTTGATGAGAAGGCGATAGGAGGGCGACGACAAGTGCAAATAGTGGTATATGGCGTAGCGGCGTTATGTGCCATTGTCTCACCCATATTGAGAATTTGTTGACGGTTGAACAAAAACCCAACGGTTGCTGCGACTGTCGAGGTAGTAGGCACACAGCGACAACCACTTGCACACACTTGCATGGCTTTGTTTATACCATAAAAAGCTTTGTGGATCATGATGGGCAAAATTGCATTTTTTGCTACAATTTCAACTTTTGGGTGTACTATTGATATAAAAACGTTCAAATAAGAAATCGCCGCGTGAAATAAGCTTATCGTTTACTAAAAACAACCCACTCATGTTATTCAACATTCTAATGATTTCTTGTGAACGTGAAGTAGCGGTCTTGGCATCCATTAAAGCGAGTATCAACACATACCTATCTTTTCCTTATTTGACCTGCATTCGGGCGAGGCAGGTGCCAATTATTGCCTTAGTTTAAGATCACCAGTTTTAATATATTGAAGATTTATGCTAGTCCAACGCATCATATGTTGGTTCTCTGTGTAATAGCAGCTGATCTGGCAGCAACGAAGTAGCAACCACGGGCGGACAATCATGCTTATTATTTTCCACATGCTCATACTAACGGATCTTTGAATAGGATAGGACAACTGCAACTTTTCGCTCTGATGAGCATGCTGTCTTGCATACTCACACGCTTATTGAATGACTGATTCGAATATCGGATACGAGTCGTCTCGTCTCGCCTGGAAAATATCGTAGCATATGCTCTAATAAAATCTCTTGGATACGGAAACGATACTTTGAAATACTGAATCAAACTATATAGTTATTATATATTCTTCATAACATGAAACTACAGTATCGTGAAACAGAAAAGCATTGATCCGCGATGTAACATCGACCGGTTTGGTTCATGAATTGTTTAAATAAACATTTTCGATTTATACAGTTTCTAACTATGGATTATGTTTCTTTATCAAGTATTGTTTGGCTTTCGAAAGCTATAACATTGATTTAAATATTCAGTTTGTTGATTGCCAAGAACTGAAAATTGATTTGAACTTAGCTTTTTCAAGTTTCAGCTAGCGAGGTAAAATGCAGTCAATAGTTACCATTAAGGGTGTAAAATATCTCTATTTCTGGATACGTTAGGTTAGCTAGGCTGTATTCCTGATTCAAGCGAAAGAAGTGTCATACAATTTTTATTCGTTACTATTTGAAAAAAAAAGTCATAGATGTACACTTTTTGCACATTTTTACTACTTCTTGTTACAAAATCAAGACAACTTTCATTGAGGCAAAGGAGCAATCTCACAAACATAAAAAATATATAATAAAAATTCAAACAAACATTAAAATTCTAAAACTAAAATTAAAAGTTAGGGGGGGGGGGGCAACGGCCCCACCCTGCCCCTTCTTGGCTACGCCCATGGCCGCGAGTAATCGGTCCTATCCCCTTAACGTTAAACTTGGCATTGTAAAGTTAAGTCGATTGAGCCTGTACAAATAAATGAACCGAAAAAAAACATCACTTATCAAGATGAATGCTGATCCACTAAGTCTTATCCTACGAACACAGAAAATCATCCTTCCGGTGAGCTTTTTGGGGAAGCAGTGGTAAACACGGTAAACACTGAACAGCGAAGGTCAAACTAAGATGTCTTCCCAATTCGCAGCTGATTTCAAGGACGTGGCTGAGTCGTTATTAATTATTAAAGAAATTGAATCACTCCAACGTGTATAGTGAGAATGGTCGACTTTTCCCAGCCACATTCAATTGATTCATTGTACAATTTCATAGATTCTGACCCTTCACGGAGTACCAACGAGCAGTCAGTTAAGCTAATATCAATATGCAATGTTATCTTGGTGGGGAAGATTTTGATTAATAAGGTACCGTAGAGCGGGGTGACTTCGATCAACCGCCAAGTCCGATATTTATTCAATTTTAAATTATCCTTCTCCAAGTGCCTGAATTTTTTATTCAACATTTATTAGGGTATATAAATGCATTTTGTTTATAGCTTTTCTCTATTTCCTTCGCTATAAAAAAATATTTTTTAAAAAATGCTCCTTATGGTACTTTTAACGAAGCCCAACAACAATTATATGTATATTCAAGCAATAAAATGATTTTAAAAAAAATCGACAACCACATTTTCAGATTACTTTAACATTCGTCTCTGTAAGCTAATCGAAAAAATATTAATTTTGTATACATAAACAAATTAATGATTTAAAAAAAATATTTTGATCGAAAATTAAGAGCAAACAAATAAACGCGACAATCCTCTCGAAGTGTTGCACTACCTTCCAATCTGTCAAAGGGTTTCTTTTGTTTTGTTCTGTGTTGGAGAAAAGGTGTGAAACATTTATTTCGACAATTTAATGGCATTGAGAAGTCCAAAATGCCGAGGAAGTACGTGAAAAAAGTTGGTGGAAGAGCTTATTTACAGTACAGTTCCGAATCGATAAATGCTGCGGTGGAGGCAGTACGAAATAAAACAATATTCACTGCGTGAAGCTGCTCGGACCTACAGTGACCGGCGAAAAAAAAAGATCCATCGAGCCGTATACTAATCAGGCATAGATATCTTTACAACTTCGTATCAATAGCAACTTTCTTACCCGTACTGTACATATTTGGGTATCATTCATGAGGCTTAGCATAAAAGTTTGAATATACATATTCATTCCAGCGAACTGCATGTGAAAAATGAAACAAGCTTGCGTTTACGGTATGTCAATAAAAAGGATCTACTAGGAAAAAAAATACTTTCCGTGTACATCCACTTGGCTTACCGCTTGTTGATCATGCTTTTGACATTCCTTTATTCAATCCATCACAGATAATTGCTACAGTTGGGAGAAATAAGTGAGTTTAGCCCAAGTGACGAGTTTTTTAAGAATCGATCATGGGAGGAAAGAAAATAACAGTCCATGTTCGAAATCTTATCGTGCACGATTGCTCAAAAACCGAATCTCAGCGCAAAGTTGCCGAAAAGTATGGTGTAAGCCGTGGTGCAGTGCAGAAAACAGTTTTAAAACACCAAAAACTTGGAAGTGTCGCAGATCGAACAGGATGTGGACGCAATCGCAAGTCTGACCACCGCGAAAACACTAGAATCATCCGAAAAATTAAAAAGGATCCGTTTGTTACCATCCGTGCGCTCAGAGAAAAGCTAAGCCTTTCGATATCCAATCGTACAGTTTGGCGACGCTTTGCTGAGCACGGTTTGAAAAGTCATTTTGCTCGGAAACGGCCGTTCATAAGTAGGATGAATAAGGAGAAGCGATTGCGGTTTGCAAGAAACCATATAAATAAGCCACTGGAGTTCTGGAAACGGGTTGTTTGGTCAGACGAATCAAAGTTTGAGCTGTTCAACAGAAAACGACGACTGCGAGTTTGGCGGAAAAGCGATGAAGGGCTGAAGGATAAACATCTACAAGGGACCATGAAGCACAGCGGTGGAAATATCATGTTCTGGGGCTGTTTCTCATGGTTTGGAGTAGGGAACCTGATTCTTATCAGTGGTATTATGATGGCAGATGGGTATATAGATATTCTGAACGAGAATATGGAAGAATCTTTGCTAAAAATGGGTCTGGATGATAATTACATTTTTCAGCAAGACAACGACCCAAGGCCAAGAAAACACAAGCTTTATTCCGTGCATGTCGGATTAAACCCTTAGAATGGCCTCGATTTAAACCCCCGGATTTAAACCCAATTTAAAA
This sequence comes from Aedes japonicus, assembly GCA_034211315.2. Classification (NCBI taxonomy): domain Eukaryota; kingdom Metazoa; phylum Arthropoda; class Insecta; order Diptera; family Culicidae; genus Aedes; species Aedes japonicus. The sequence continues at coordinate 14,025 of JASCZW010004595.1, read as the reverse complement.
TCTCTGGGCAATTGTCGACAATAGAGTCGAAAAAACCCACGTAACAGACAAGCAAACATATTTTGCGGCACTGCAGCAGGCCTGGAATGAGTTGGATTCACAACACCTCAGAAACCTAGTCGAAAGCATCTCGAAACGATTGCAGTCCATCATTGAAGCGAAGGGAGGTCATATTGACTATTGAAGAGTTTCGATTATATTTTTTTATTCATACATGAAGTGGATCTTGTTTTATGTCATACGAATTTTACTAAACTCCAATAATTTTATTTTTTATTTCATGCAAGGAATAAAAGTGATCGTTATTTTTGTACTGAAATGGTTCGTCTATGTTTATTTTTCAGAAACATGTATTGGAATACCCTACTTTTTCAAAAATACAAGGGTTTTGAAAATGGTCCTTTTTGCGTGACATAATTAATGAACGTTCCCTTTGGGGAATGCTCCACCCCTGTGCTATTCGGGAGACATCTGCATCAAACGGTTTGCATAAAAATTTGGTGTTTTTTATTCATTTAACCGTTGTGTGGCCGAATGGGTACCCGGGTACCTTTTCGGATTTCAATTCACGATATTTAAATGGTTTTTCATTGTACAAGATTTAAACTCAGTTAGATCCAAGAAAATGACGGTCAAAATCGATTGCACAATTTTCCGGAATTTTTCAGCAAGCAGGGGTGAAATAAGGGGCTCTTACATTTTTTAACTACGTAGATGGCCGGATGGGTACCCTGGTACCCACGAAACTGAAATGCTTATATCTCAGGTGATTTTAGGCCGATTTGAACAATTTTGAAATCAATTGATTCAAAATTTATTCTTCTATCAAGCTGTTATCGAAATGGATCGATCCGGTCATTCTGATTTCCGGAAAATCCGGATTTCCATGGACATGTCTTGATTTGATGAACTGATCGTGGAATTCGGTAAATAATCAGCAATGTTGGTATCAAACTTCATGAAATTTCATCAGCAGGTTGGATTTAACTATCTTCGGTCCATCAGACGTGTGAACATTCTAGTGGCCATTGCGGAACAGGTTCCCCGCGGGGCCATGGGTGGTCATAAATAATTTTCCATGGAACCCCAACAATATGGGTATCAAACTTCTTGAAATTTCATCAGCAGGTTGATTTTGATTGTCCTGGGTCCATCAGACGTGTAAACATCTTAGTGGCCATTGCGGAGCAGGTTCCCCGCGGGGCCATGGGTGGTCATAAACATTTTTCATTGAAATCCCAGCAATATGGACATCAAACTTCTTGAAATTTCATCAGCAGATTGAATGTTACTATCTTGGGTCCATCAGACGTGTAAACATCCTAGTGGCCATTGCGGAACAGGTTCCCCGTCGGCCATGGAAAAAAATTTCAGTGAAATCCCAGCAATATGGGTATCAAACTTCTGGAAATTGTCTCAGTAGTGAGTTTCTCATATATTTGATATACACGGTGTTCAATAAGTTCGAATACAAGTTTTCATCATTGCGTAGGTATGCGCCATGTACATATTCTGCATTGGTATTGGTGTCAGCTTTAGCTTCATTCATACGCTACCGAATGTGCGCGGTGTTGACATTCTGTTAGTTGTTGTTCGTTTGTTACGCGCGATGAAAGAGTATCGGGACTTCGTAATTAAGCGTTTTTTGAACGGTGAGCGACCCGGCGATATATTCCGGCTGCTGAAATCGCATGGGGTCAAGCGGAACTTTGTCTACACGACCATCAGGCGATACCGGGAGACATCCTCGACCAATGACCGTGCGAGATCCGGTCGGCCGCGTTCAGCGAGGACGCCACGGGTCATCAAGATCGTGAGGGAGCGAATTCGGCGCAAAAAGAACCGCTCAATCCGGAAAACGGCTGCAGATCTCAACGTTTCCATTGGAACCGCTCACACCATACTCACCAAGGACCTTGGTTTCAGGCCTTACAAAAAACGTAAGGTCCATGGCGTTTCGGAGGCTACCAGCAAAAAGCGGTTGGATCGAGCTAAGAGGATCCTCTCTCGGCACGCTGGTCAGGAGTTTGTTTTTCCGGACGAGAAACTGTTCGTGCTGCAGCAGCCGCACAATGTGCAAAATGACCGGGTGTGGGCGCCATCGAGGGACAGCATTCCTGAATCCAATATAAACATCCCTCGGTTCCAAAGTGCCGCGTCGGTGATGGTTTGGGGGCAGTATGCAAACGTGGTAAGCTACCCTTGGTGTTTATTGAAAAAAACGTCAAAATCAACGCGGCGTACTACAAAACTGAGGTTTTGGAAAAGGTTGTTGCCCCAGTCTCCGAAGCCTCTACGGCGATGAGCACTACGTGTTCCAGCAGGACGGTGCACCAGCCCATACGGCAAATGTGGTTCAAGCCTGGTGTCGGGACAATTTAACCGACTTTCTGGACAAAACTTTGTGGCCTCCCCAGCTCCCCGGACATGAATCCTCTCGACTTTTTTGTTTGGTCCTATATGATGGCGAAGCTGAACGAATACAAGGTCAGCACTTTGGATCATTTCAAGACGGTAATTCTCAAAATCTGGGACGAAATGCCCATGCAGTCCGTGCGTGCCGCCTGCGACGCGTTCGAGAAACGTTTGAAGCTCGTTAAGGAGTACAAAGGGGGGGTCATTCCAAGAGAAATGTTGTAAACGTTCCTTGTAAACATAGCTTTCAATAACATAAATCCAAAAAATAAAAAAACATGTTTTCATTTTTTTAACAAATTTTGAAAGTGTATCCGAACTTATTGAACACCGTGTATTTAATTGGATGGATGGATAATATATTTGATATATTTGAAATATTTGATGGATCATATATTTGATATATTAGATGGACACAAGGTAAATTCAACTTGCTGATGAAATTTTAAGAAGTTTGATACCCATATTGTTGGGGTTCCATGAAAAAAATGATTATGACCACCCATGGCCCCGCGGGGAACCTGTTCCGCAATGGCCACTAGGATGTTTACACGTCTGATGGACCCAGGACAATAAAGATCAACCTTCTGATGAAATTTCAAGAAGTTTGATACCCATATTGTTGGGGTTCCATGGAAAATTGTTTATGACCACCCATGGCCCCGCGGGGAACCTGTTCCGCAATGGTCACTAGGATGTTTACACGTCTGATGGACCCAGGACAATAAAAATCAACCTTATGATGAAATTTCAAGAAGTTTGATACCCATATTGTTGGGGTTCCATGGAAAATTGTTTATGACCATCCATGGCCCCGCGGGGAACCTGTTCCGCAATGGCCACTAAGATGTTTACACGTCTGATGGACCCAGGACAATAAAAATCAACCTGCTGATGAAATTTCAAGAAGTTTGATACCCATATTTTTGGATTTCCATGGAAAATTGTTTATGACCACCCATGGCCCCGCGGGGAACCTGTTCCGCAATGGCCACTAGGATGTTTACACGTCTGATGGACCGATAGTAAAATTCAACCTGATGATGTAATTTGAAGAAGTTTGATACCCATATTGCTGATTATTTACCGAAATTCACGATCAGTATTATCGTATAAAGACATGTCCTTGAAAATCCGGGTTTTCCGGAAACCAGAATAACCAGATCGATCCATTTCGATAACAGCTCGTTAGAAAAGGAAATTTCGATTCGATGGAGCCCAGAACTGTTCAAATCGGCCTAAAGTGACCTGAGATATAGGCATTTCAGTTTCGTGGGTACCCGGGTACCCATCCGGCCATCGACGGGTGTTTTTTTTCGGTCACACAACGGTTAAGCACTTCAAATGGATAAAATTGATTTTGATCAAAGTCACCCCATTATTGAAAATTGGCCGCGGGAATCACACCATTTTTTTAAAGTTCATCTGACATAATAAATTTTTAAAATTACTGTGTAGTGTTATACTACAGATACCAGTATTGGTTTTAAAAATATAAAACAAAATTTTAAAGATAATTATCATAGAAAATTTCAAGAAATAGTTCCAAAAGTGATCGAAGTTACCCCGTTTTACGGTACATGACAATCCAGCTCATTGAATTTTGAGTTCAAAACGAAGTAAGATTAAGGTCTGTTTTTATTTTCAATTTCTCCCTGAGTGTTTGCAAGCCACCCAAATCAGAATCCTAATGATAGTGTGAATTCAAATGGTGGATCTCACCTTAACGAACGCCATGAAGATATTAAGATCGGTCCAAGCAATCAAAACACAAGGTTTATTAATGCAAATGAATTCCACACAGCAATATTAATGATTGAATTGTGAATAAATTAAACTGCCAGATTGGAGCAATCTTCTGCCTGAATCAACACTAAAAAGGGCAAGAATAATATGCTTTGTTTGAAAAAATTGCAAGCAAAAGTTAACTTTGGAGAATCTTTCATTTTCCCATTTGCCATCCGTTATGCAATTACGCACATTGAAGCGCAATAATATATTCATAACTCCAACCTCCAACGATACAATTTCATTTTGTAGCACAAATTGCAAGCTCTCACTCCTAGTGGCTCGAGTCTTCAATCACACAAGTGACATCTTTCTTCTTCACAATAACGACTCTGACTCCCGGAACGGAGATGACAAAAGGCTGGCCAGAAAATAAAATAAGGAAAAGTGCTGAACAGCAGCGAGGCGAGGAGGATGATGACAGTTTCTTCGACTGGTAGCATCTGTTCCATTACTGCATCGTTCCCATTGCAATGTATTTCCCACAGTCACGACGGTGCCAGTGTTGCGCTGAAACGTCCCAGACCGGAAGAAGGTGGTCGGGACTGAGAGGATTAGGGTAGTTGTTATTTCTGGCGAAAGCTAAACTTTTCAATCCTCGACTAATGGCTGCTGAATGGGGACTGAAAGCCATTTGTCTATTTCGAGAAGCTCCTTCAGAGTTCCAAAGTTAACCCGGCAAAATGGGTTCACAATCCTTTTGTTAGTAGCAGGAACCCTAGCCCAGGAATATAAAGAAATATAAAATTGTCTCCAAATTTAGAGCTCAGCATTGGATTGGCATCGGCTCGATATCAGAGTACTAAACCAAATCGGGAAGCCAGTACTAGTAAGCCAGAAATTCTCCAGTCAGTAAGCGCAAGGATTTAATGTATGAATAAGTAATGAAGACGATGAATAAAATAACATCAATAAAAATGGTAAGAAGACATTAATGGCGAAAGGGTTTCGTATGTCTTTCACCCCAACATTGCGCTACCAGCAAGGAGATAGAAGAGTTCCTCTATGCTCTTCCGATACTGGTTGTCGGTTTTTTTTTGTTTTCGATGCACATAAAATATCATCCCTCCGAGGGCCGATCCATTCATACATTTATGTATGTATACATGCAGCTTCTGACATTAGCCAAAGAACCGTTCCATTACCTGTACTGGAGTATAAAGTTTGTTGTGTTTAGCATAGTGGTCAAAACTGCCTTTAGATATATAGGAATATCGGCAGCATGTTAATGCTCCAGAGCTCATTGCGGCACAGAAATTTGAAGTTTTTTGAGTAATGTTTGATAATATTTTATAACGGGCTGATAAAATTTGGTATTTTACTCTATTAAAAAAAATGGTTTCACCTTAGATTGCTAGTTAGCTAAGCGAACTACTTGAACTACTTCAACCTAGTTATTTAAAGCGTGTATAGGGATGCCACTGATGATAGTTTGTTCCTAATTATTCTAAAGGGTGTACGAAATCAAATTGCGACACACATACAAATATTCGGCAAAAGTCTCCCGTTCAACCAATCATCTTCAAACTTTCAGGGAGTAAAATAAAACATGTTATGAATATTTTCACCTGTTTGTTTTATTCAATTTGAATTCCATATCCAAATGCACGAACCTTCTTCTTTTCACTACTTATAAGGTCCTGAACAACATTTGGACCAAATTTTTTTTCGTGGCAATCAATTTTTCTCCATATGTACCTCCGATTTCACTTCCTAAGGATTCTTCCAAATTGCCTACTTCACGATGGCCCAGTATTTTCCAATCAGCCGTAGTTCCGGTGCGTTCGGGGGGTTGAGATGCTTCGACGCGAAATTGACCTCCTTAGACTTGTACCACTCCAAAACCTCTTTCGAGTAATGGCACGAGGATGAATCCAGCCAGAAAATCATAGGACCATTATGTGACCTGAAAAGAGGAAGAAGACGCTTTAGGAGGCATTCCTTTAGGTACACCTGCCCATTGACCGTTCCAGTTGTTACGAATGGGGTGCTCCGCTCGCCACACAAGCAAGTTGCTTGCCAGTTGCTTGGCAAACTTTGACATCTTTTGCTTTCGAACGTCCTCAAGGACATCGAATTTATGATGAGCAGTGAAAAATTAGAGCCCCAGAAGCTGCCGGAAGTCTGCTTTTACATACGTCTCATCATCCATAAATCGGTCAACTGGTTCCAGAGATATGGCCGGAACAAGTTCCGGTGGGTATGGGTATCTTTTAAAGATATTATCTCAAATCACATGAAGACTCCATAACAAGATCAATGGTAGTCAAACTGAGTGCCCTGGAGAACACTGGCCACATCCAGACATGTTGCGGGTACCTCCGGAGCAGTGGCCAGTTTTTTATCTGGACCAAAACATACCATGCGACACCTCAGATCACATTAGAATTCGAAAATAAATACAATACTGGTTGTATCAAGTACCCAAAACCTTATTGGCATGTTCTTGGTACCTTCGGAGAAGAGGCCAGTTTTTTTTTTACTATGACTAAAACATGTCATGCAAACCCTCAAATCACATACGAAATCCAAAATAAGTGGAATAGTGGTTGAATCAAGTGTCCAGAACCACATTGGCCACATCTTGACATGATCCTCAATTGTATTAGAATGCAATACCAAAAGAAATGGTAGTGACATCGAGTGCTCAGAACCACATTAGTCACGTCCGGGTATGTATCTTCGGGGATGTAGCCAGTTTTATACTTGGTCCTACATACATCATGTGATACCTCAAATAACAGCAGAATTCAAAAATAAACGTGGAGTGACATAAAGTGCCTGTAACCGCTTTTAAAAAATATAATACGTAAGATAAGTCAGATCTCACCATAGGTGGATTGAACTCATGTTTTTTAGTTCTCATGTTATGTGAAGAATGTTTACTTTTAATGACTTCCTTGGATACCCGGAATATGTTAAGACTTCTATCCACCCCCCCCCCCCCCCTCAAATTTTTGAATCAAAAATCGATGACCGATACCATAAAAACTTAATGTTAATAGCACAACTATAGGACCATAATACCTTCCATTTGACGGCTAAATGCTCTCTATGACAATATTCTTGAATTTTTGGTTCAAAATTACATTAACAAGCAAACATTTGTTTACTAACCAATATCTAAGGAAAATACATCCAACACACACAAAAACCGCAGTAGAAACTACCATTTCGAGTGTTTAATTAAGCGCAAACACCAACAATCTTCACCTGATTGTAAATGCGTTTGATTTTACCATGCCTCAATAAATATTGTAGGTTGTACAATAAACATAGTAAATTTGCCTGAAATTTGATGGTAGTTTTGAACACGGCATAGTAGGTTTTACTAAAAGATTTTTTTCTGTGAATGAAAATTTCTAATGAAAATCATCCAGTAAACCTCATGATGCGCTTGAGTCTAAGCAGAGAAACATTTTGTAAACCATTTTTCTTCCATTCTTCCAACATTCTTATGCGGAGGTTACATCAGAGTGGAGCTTTTACTCCACTACGCCAAAGAATGGCTGTTGAAAGGCACGTAGAGCAACACACTCGTTTGCTCGGCGAGCGCGCTCTTACCAAACACACGAGCAGTGAAGTGTAAACCTTCGGGATTTCTCTTTTGTCATTTCGCTTGCTCGATCTACCGAATGGGAGGAGCGTGTATTTGTCGGTGTAGAGCAGATGCCAAACACGCATGGTGCACCATACAACGTATGCCGTGCGGGTGGCCGATACACTCTACTCTTCGCTCAAACGGAGGAGCAAACCAAGCCTGGCTACAATAACAATTATAGATCCTAAGTTTCATTCTCCCGACACCACACTTGGACGATATTCGCCGTATGGGCCAATGCGCCGTCCTGATGTAAGACGTAATGAACCATCTCCAAATCCTCGTTCTTATAGTAAACGACGTTGAATTTTACGTTTTTCTCGATGAACACCAGTGGAACCTCACCACGCCTAGATACGCCCCCCCAAACCATTAGGGGACGATCCTCTTATCGACGCGGTGCTCTGGAACCGCGGAATGTTTATGTGGGACGGGGAGATGCGTCGGCGCCTACATCCGATCATTTTGGACAGTGTGCGGGATGGCAGGACAAAGAGTTTCTCATCAGAAAACAAGAACTCCTGACCTGCGTGCCGCGAAAGTATCTGTCCAGCCTCTTCTTCGTTGTAGCCTCCATTACTTCGTCAACCTCGCGTTTCTTGTACGGCTTGTATCCCAGGTGCTTCGTCAAGATGGTGTTCGCAGTCCCGATCGGCACAGCGGTCTTCCGGATCGAGCGGTTCATTTTTCGACGAACCCGCTCCCTCACCACGGTCCTTGGCTGAGCTCGCCTCCCGGTATAGCCGGATGGTGTTATAGACGAAATTTCGCTTCATCCCGTGGACTCACCTCTCGCAAATAACTTAACTATGAAGTCGCGGTACTCACTCATCGTGCGCGGTAAACAAACACAAATGATAGCAGGTCGAAACCGTGCGTGTTGGTTAGCCTATATATGAGGCTAAAACTGATACCAATACACAGAATACACATGTGCGCACCTACACAACGATAGAAAGTTGTATTCGAGCGTATTGAGCACCCTGTAGAAGACAACTGCATTAAGTTACCTCAAATAAAGATTGTTTACACACTTTGTGAGTGGTCTCAACAGCATCCTTTCTGTTGGTCTAAATCATACCAAAAGACCTCTCAATTGTTATTCAAAATAAACTTTTTTTTTCAAATCAACAATCATTATCACATTTTGTAAGTGGTCATAATATCTTCCTTACTTTTTGTTTGAATCAGTTCAAATCTGTAATCGGTACTAAAATTCAAATATTTTACTAGACGTCATGTCAATTCAGCGTATTATTTACCAAGACGAACCATCCTGCCATCCAACCCTTTTAACGAACTTCTCAGTGATTTTAGTGGAAGCAACAATCAGTGTGAAACTAGCGATTTGAAATTGGTTCACTGTTGTAGAACCCCGTGGTTCAAAATACACCTTGCAACTTGCACTTTGCAACACATTCCTGCGCTATTCGGTTCTAGAAGCATTGTTTTTGTTTTGATTCGCTGTGTGATTTTGACAGAATATTTGAGGATGTATTTGTGTGAGGTACGTTATTAGGGGCGAATCATTAAGCTCGGGATTGAGCTTGGGACCGTTGTGTTGGTACTTCCTGTACCAAAAACTATAACTATATCCATTTTCTTCGTGACTATCCAGCCGCTGGTGGAAGTGCACAGGTTTTCTCGGTTTCCAATAAAGCGAGTATAAGCGTATTCCTACACTTTTCACAAAGTGTTTCAATGTATTTTCGACCAAATGGATAAGGTACGCTTAGTTTAGAATGCATTTTAGACAAAAATACACCGTGAACTCAATAACATTACCATGCTTTTTTCGTTTATTTTTATTTAGTAAAGGGAAGATCCATTAATTATGTCACGCTGTGTTTGGAGGGTTGACGTGTATTGGTACAAAAACTACATTATTATCTTTGTACCAGTCTAAGACGGGCCGGGCATAGTGGCAAGATGCCAAATCCGGCCAATACAGTGTCGGGCCATCGTGAGATCTCACGAAGGGTAGAAGTCGTTTTTGGAGGCATTCGTCCTTGTAGATTTGTCCGTTGACGGTCCCAGAGGTGATGAAGGGCTGACTAATTTTGCCACATCCGCAGATCGCTTGCCAGACAAGGAATTTTTTGGCAAATTTCGACAGTTTCTTCTTCCATACACTCTCCGAAACGGCCAACTTAGAAGTGGCGACGTAGTGTTCCTGTCCTGGCATTTGTTTGGTGTCAGCTTTAATGTAGGTCTCATCGTCCATCACAATGCAGAACGGTTTTGTGAGCCACTCCCTGTACAGTTTTCTTGCACGAGTTTTGGCCACCGAGTTCTGTTTATCGCTCCGGTTCGGTGCCTTCTGGACCCTGTACACATGTAATCCAGAACGTTTCATTGTTTTCTGCACAAAACAAACTGAAACTTTCGCCTTTTTCGCAACATCCCTGATCGAAATGTTGGGATAACGCATAAATTGGTTCAATCCATCCAATCCATCCAAAGCCATCCTGGCCTTCTCTGGATTTGATGTGCCACGTTTTTTGCCACTACCATTTTTCCACTTGGTTGTCTTACGGTCCTTGAACGTTTTGATCACATGAGATACCGTTGAATGTGCGATTCCGAGCTGTTTTCCGATCCATCGATGAGAAGCGTTTGGGTTTTCAAAGTGAGTGCCCAAAATTTGTTGGCCCACTATTTCTTCATTCGAAGCCATCACTGAAATCACTCGACCGATTTTCACGAAACTTATTACACAATTGACACAACACAATGAAAAACATTCAGTTAAAATTTCAATAATTTTTACCCTCACGCTAAAAAGTTACGAATAATTGCGTGTGTCCAAATTTCATCGAATACAGTCTTTAAATGATCACTTTGTTAGCCTCTCTAGAAAAAATTTAAACAATTTATTAACTTTCTTCTTTTACTTATATTTTCAGGTACAAACAAAAATGACCGAGAAAATTGGATTCGTGGGTATGTTTCTAAATGGTTATATGATACCATTTTTTTCTTGATGTAAGGGTTTTTTTTGACTTCCCTTGGGATTATTTATTTATGTTTTATTTGGTTACTTTCATAATGACTTCTAGTGTGGTTTGCAATAGCCTGGATATTGTATTTGTCTAATCTAATATAATCTTATCTAATACAAAAGCAGCTTGTCCGGAAAAGGATCCTGAAATAATTGGGTTCATTGACGTCCATTTTTTTATTGTGAAAACGGACAGGCTTAACTGCTTTAATCGTAAAGATGATTCTTTAAAATGTTTTGAATTCAAATGAAGAGATTTAAACCACAACGCATTTTGAATATCTACAAGGGAGGAACGATGTGAGGGCCATATTGTACCTAACGCTCCGTTATTTATGTTTGTAACTTTGTTGTAAAATAAATATGAGCGTAGAGTAACGGTCCCTTTAAATCAGGATCATTCTCCAAATGTCCATCAAAACTAGAAAAGATGTTTATTCCGGCTGCACAGTCCGGGTTTTCCACTTGGTGATGTGTTCGGGAGTTTTAGGACTATACAAACTCGCTGCAAGAATCAAAAGTTTCCACTGTTCTGCCAAAGTTTGTTTGAACAGTTAACTATTCTATCGTAACTGAAGGTTTGTACAATTTGGAAAAGAACACAATTTCTATGAACTTAGGAGTTAGATTTGACAGGAAAATGGTAGCGATCAACCCAAGCTGTGAATGCCCACCGACCAAGGTATCATTCGCGGTCTACACAAAGCATTCCGGAGTTTCTGCTACTTCCGCAAGATTGATCGGTCTCTGCGGTGAAAAAAGCGGATCGTGAGCTATCTTTCGCTGTGCCCGCACTTTCCCCCGTAGGGTTTTAGACGAGTAATGCTCTTGTCCTTTTCGTCTCCAACCAAAAAGATTCCGACACTGACTCACCATCGTCTCCATTAAAAAAAAATAAGAGCTACAAAAACATGCCCGCATGCAACAAGAGCATACTTTGATCTATTCCCAAAACCTAGATGTTGCACAGTGACCATTAGTTTATTGCAACATGTTAACATTGCAATGAGCTAATGGCATGCAACATTGGACAGCGTCAAATCGACTGTCAAAAACTCGTGAACCCATTGAGTTAAATGACAGATTACTGCTTGACATTTGCATATGACAGTTAATTGCTTTTTACTTGCAATTCGTTGCAATTAGTGAACTTGCATTTAAAGAGACGTTGAAATTCACGAAATTGCCAAGTAGCTAATGGTCACTGTATTTGACATCGATAATGTCAGTCATGCGTATCATTGTGTTCAATAGAAAATGTAGTTGCTGCCAACTAATTTTTGTCTGCAATGGGAATACAAAAAACAAAAAGTAGCAAAACATACCGCCTATTATTTGAGATCGAACGCATATCTCATATCGAATTTCATCGTTAACTTGTGAACATCGTAGTTCAGAACCTTAACCTGAGATTTAAGATATATAGAATTACCTGACGTATGTCAAAACCCAGCTAGACTCAATCCTAATACTCGATCCATGTTGAAATGGAATATGTATACAGAGTTTCCAATAGGTTGAAATTAGAAAACTTTCAATTAATTACTTTGATTTATTTATTACATCACACAAAAGCTACTAAGGATAAAAATGTATGCATTTGTAGATGGAATCGAAAGCTCTCAATCAATATCTGAAGAAGTTCATCTAGATCTCAAAATTGCGAGCCGAAAAATGGTGACTGACAGAGGCCAAATTGGCTTGGGAATAAAAATCAAATAAATACAAAAAAGACTGGCACGTAAACATTTTTTATCATCTGCATATTTTTGAAAAAAAGAAACAAAAAACATAAATCTCGAAAATGTTATTTGTCGAATTATCTTTTTCGTATTTATTGATCCCAGATTTGTCCAGCCTCCTTTGTAATGCTGTTATTTCTCCAACTATCAATCATCTAGTTTTTGCCTCTTAGCTACCATGCGCCTCCATTGGTTTCATACATCCATACCATTTTTATTTATAAGTTTGATTGCAGTACTCACTCAAGTGGTAAAGTCAGCATCACAGCAGTCAATGCATATCGACAGAATCATTTTCCATCTCAATTTTGTACCACCGCATCAACATCGAGCTAGCCTCCGTATATCACATATCAACAGCCAGGCACGAACGAACTAGAGAAGCCAATATGATATCGATTTTTGTTCCAATATTTAAAACAGCATCAAAGGCATAAAACTCTACAGAAGTCTTTGTTTATTAATTAAGTGGGGGCCAAGCTTGGTTAGATTTCTCGTATAAACGTACCTTCCTTCCACACAGGAATACCTATAGGTATATGCGAGTGGGCGTCAACACAACCGGAGTATGTGTGTGAGGTACATACATTGCTATACGAATGTGTCCCACCGGAGATTGAAGGTTGATGGGAATTCGATTATCATTTGCATGAAAAGAGGACCGACATTTAGGAAGAACCGGTGAAGGAGTAGTTTAATTCGTTTCCGAATCCCCCACAGCAATGGACTTGCTTCGATGCTAGTACAAACCACATTTACAGATTTCAGGTCCGATGATTCCTGGTACCTCAAAGAAGAGCACTTGATTTTTAGAAGGAAAGAGGAGACTTGTGGTGAAGAATGGATCATATGCTCATTTAATAGAACTCATATTAGTATGGGTAAAAGCATTTAAGTAAAATTTCTACAAATTAAACACATTTCACAGTTTTACCATAGTTTGGCGTGCAGCTGTGGATTCGCTTTTCGATCATGTGTGCTGTTTGTGACATGCACGGCATGACCGGACCTAAACATTAACACAGTGGGCTGGAGTTCGTTGTTTAAGAAAATTGATGAACCTAAATTATTGACATAAAACCTAAAAAAAATTGCTGTTTAGTGTCACAAGACGAATCATAAAACTTATTGAGAGGTTCAAATTTGTTGAAAAAAATTAATAAGTTCATTATACATATCTTGACGTGAATAGACAGACCTGTTAGAAAAACACTACCACTTGAGAAGCTTTCAAATGTTATGCAATTCCATTAACATAACAATTTGTAAATGTTTGCTTATTAAGTAGAAAACATTTAGTGTGCTCCTCTCACTCACACACGTAAAGGTTTCAGCTTGTGTTCACCTGCATTTGACGTGTGTATCTGACAAAAATTAAACCAGAGCTCGTTTGTTTGTGGAAATTTCATTATTACCGGAAGCTCAGCGGATCGGAGAAGAGATTAAATGCAATGGTGTACATATGGCTCCGTGAGTAC